>SKCR01039622.1:0-106629 GCA_019454045.1 Zanthoxylum bungeanum | reverse complement strand
TCATGTCGAGTCAAGTAAACTCTTGAACCACCGTTTGGTTGAGTCGACAAGGGACATTCCCCTGACTCATGTCGAGTCAAGTAAATCCTGAACCACCGTTTGGTTCAGTCGACAATGGACATTCCCCTGGACTCATTGCGAGTCAAGTAAACTCTTGAACAACCGTTTGGTTCAGTCGACAAGGGACATTCCCCTGGACTCATATCGAGTCAAGTAAACTCCTGAACCACCGTTTGGTTCAGTCGACAAGGGACATTCCCCTGACTCATGTCAGTCAAGTAAACTCCTGAACCATCGTTTGGTTCAGTCGACAAGGGACATCCCCTGACTCATGTCGAGTCAAGTAAACTCCTGAACCACCGTTTGGTTCAGTCGACAAGGGACATTCCCCTGACTCATGTCGAGTCAAGTAAACTCATGAACCACCGTTTGGTTCAGTCGACAAGGGACATTCCTTGGAGATCATGTCGAGTCAAGTAAACTCCTGAACCACCGTTTGGTTCAGTCGACAAGGGACATTCCCCTGACTCATGTCAAGTCAAGTAAACTCCTGAACCACCGTTTGGTTCAGTCGACAAGGGACATTCCCCTGGACTCATGTCGAGTCAAGTAAACTCATGAACCACCGTTTGGTTCAGTCGACAAGGGACATTCCCCTGGACTCATGTCGAGTCAAGTAAACTCCTGAACCACCGTTTGGTTCAGTCGACAAGGGACATTCCCCTGGACTCATGACGAGTCAAGTAAACTCCTGAACCACCGTTTGGTTCAGTCGATAAGAGACATTCCCCTGGACTCATGTCGAGTCAAAGCATACTCCTGAACTACCGTTTGGTTCAGTCGACAAGGAACATTCCCCTGGACTCATGAATTCCTGAAACTCTATTTCAGTTCGGTCAAAGACACGTACTCCATAACCCTAGATAAATCAAGAAGCTAAAAAAAAAACTTCCTCAGATGCATGCAATTAGAAACCCACGTTTTTGTATATATTTTGGTACGATATTTGGCAGAAGGTAATACACTCTTACGCTCTTTTTTCACATACGAATATACTCTCTAAAACAAAAATTCTTTGACTTAGAGAGTAAGGGACAAACTGTATGGGCCAAATTTGGTCCAAGGGTAAAACTGTCTTTCACCTTAAACCCATCAGCATGTTAGGCCCGAAAATAAGGACCAAAGCCCAAAGAATTATGTATTATTTGATTACAATTAAATCATAAACTAACAAAAAGCATGACCATTCCACCTAACTCTAGCATTAATCACCACCACTCCACTTAACCTAATTCTAGCATTAATCACCCACCACTCCACTTAACCTATTCTAGCATTAATCCTCACTTACTCCCAAAACCATTACCAAATACACCAACATCAGATCATGTTTTATCTATAAATATGAAAAGAATACGGGAAGAATTGATTCAAGTCTCATTTCTCTCACCCTAATACTTCATGCTCTCAATCCTTGATCCCCTCATATATTACACGGCCCTCACGGCCAACAAAGGAAGTAGAGGTAATATTCAACCTTGCTTTCCCACTTTACAAATTTATTTCGTGCCACTGACTTGGGCGTCGGAGTATACCCGGTATCCACCACACCGGTGGTAGCCTACTCTCGTCCACTCTACTTTCTTTTTTGCAGGATTGCTAGTGCCCAACTTACAAATTCTGATTGAGGACCCTTGGCGAATTCCGGAGTCCACAATAATTAAGAGAGATTAATCTAAATAATAGTAATAAAAGCTTTACCTTTTACCCCAGCAGGGGGGAGTACCTCCTCATTTCTGAAAAGTAAAAATTGAAAAGTAAAAAAAGGAAAGTACTGTGCGCGTAAAAGTAAATTGCCGAAAGTAAAAACTGAAAAGTAAAGAAAAGAAAGTGAAAACGCTGAAATTAATTACTGAAAGCTGTAAATAAACAAATAAGATACAATCTTCTTAGTATTCTTAAGGAATTACATAAAAGAAGGTATGCAAATTTCTGAAATTTCAAGCTGAATTTATAGGCTCCATTAGGCCACGCGCGTCGCGACGCGCCGTGAATTGCAGCGACGAATCCGGCGATGCTGACATGTGGCACGGACTGGATGATTAACTCAATAATTGGCTTGCGTCGCGATGCTGACGTCAGCAATGATGTGTCTTCAATGATGAGTGTCAACAGCATGTGATGATGACACGTGTCCCATCGCATTTTAGCAAGATCAGGCGCACGTTAGCAAGATCCGGCGCACGTTAGCGGTCGCGATGCGCCAAAAGACAGTTTTGTCATTTTTTGTCTGTTTTTTCACTGTTTTGGCCCTCCAGAGAGTCTTGAAACTTTATTTATGTACAAAATAACACAAAACACATCAAAATATTCACAAAACTCAAGAAACTATATAAAATATTAGGTCAACTGAGTGAGAAATAGTGATACATTTACAACTCATCAACATTGACTAATTCGTCTAAATATATAAAGAGTTGTATGTTCATATTTTCATCATTATAGATTAAGGCATCCATTTTTAGTTCCATTTCTTTCCGCTTTGATACAAATGTTTGATGAGAACCTTGGTTTATTTTTCGTGGTACCACAACCCATCATGTGTCACAATGTGAGATCAATAAAAACAACTAATTAAGTAATTTGATGAGTTATATAAAAAAAAATTGAAATCCAAAAAAAAAAATTGATATCCTAGTACACACCATTCATATTTCATAATAAATTTCTTAACAATAGCCATGACTCTTCATTGTGATTTAATTGAATGGCACTCATTTTAATTAATTTTGACAAAATCGATACGTTCTTCTCATATGATATTAATTACATGCATATTCCAAATTAATTGTATAGTCTTTTTGAATATCAAAGCATCAATAATTGTATGGATATATATGAACAACACTAATTGAAATCTGAAAAAATAAAATTATTTAGCCTATAAATACAAGAGAGTGATGAACACTTGTAACTAAGCAATTAGAGTCACAGCAACAAATTAATCAACCAGGAAAAATGTGGAGCTGGTTTTGGGAACTTGTTGACCTTGCGGGTAAAGGTCTTCGTGCTCTTGCCTCGTATATGTTGCATGAGAAAAGGAAGTTAAAAAACTGAGAATTCATAGTTTGTTGTATGAAGATGAATTAAAATAACAAGGCTTTGTTTGAAGTTGTTCAAGTGCTGTAATTATGGAATTGGAATGAAATAAAATTCAATAATCTTTTATTGATAATTTTACTCGTATATGTGTATGTGTTTTTTTTTTTTTTTGTGCTAATTAGTTCACATCAATAACGTAATCAGAAAATTGATTCAGTTAAGATAAAATTTGATTTTCACAAAAATAATATTAACTTTTCATTTTAACATTGGTAAAATAAAATTATTTATTAATAAATCAGATTTTTAACAGAAAAAAAAAATTCGAATTCATTGTTTTCAACAAACAAATCCAAATGCAACTTTCGAAGAATGAAACCAAACCAATCTAGTGAACAAGGTATCGTTTTTTTTTTTTTTTTTTTTTTTTTTATTGGTTTCAAAAAATATAAGAGAAAAAATTTGTTCTTAATATAGAGCATGGAAAATTAAATATGGGGATATTGAAGAAGTTAGAAGTTTGCTTTAACACAGTTTAATAAGTGGTCTCGTCTGTTGTTGATTTTGTGTTTAATTGAAGCATAAAGATATATATAATGGAATCAAATATGAGCTTTTTATGTGTATCTTTTGAGTTATTTTTAAGTTCTTATAATTTTTATTTTATTTTATTTTTCAATTATTTGAAAATTAGTAGCAAATAAATTGAACATGAAGCTTATAAGACTGGATTTTGGTTTATGTGGAGACTGCTTAAGGCTGGTTTGAAAACGTATCATTTTCATTTGTATATAATTTAATCTAAAAAATAAACAATCACAGAAAACACCTTATATATATTACACATGATTTTGTGAAGAATTAATACCCAAGTGTTACTTTTTTTTCCCGAGATCGAGTTTTTTTTTTTTTTTTTAATAAAATAAAAAATAAAAATGACCATATGAGATATTTTTTTCAATAAAATACATAATATTGCTATTTCATTGTAAAAAATTTGAACTAAAAAAAAATATCGTAATACACACCATTCATATTGGTAATAAATTTCCTAATATTAGTTGATCCTTCATTGTCATTAATTGAATGACTCTCATTTTAATTAATGTTAAAAAAAATGATTCATTGTTTCATAATCATAAGATTAATCACATGTACACTTCAAATTATTTATATAGTCGTCATTTTCAAAATCAAAGCGTCAATCATAATGTGGATATACATGAATGACACAAATTAAAATTTCAAGAAATAAAGTTATTTAACTTATAAATATAAGAGGGTCGAGTGATGAATAATTTGTAATTAAACAGATAAAGCATCAAATTGATTAAGCATAAAAAAAAATATGGGTCTAATTTTGGAAATTTGTTCTCTTTGCGGGCAAAGCTCTTTTCGCATTCTTCTAAGATGTGAGAATTGCCTACTACTTCTACTTCGGATGTTATGAAGATGCAATAAAGTAATAAGGTCTTGTTTTGTAGTGGTTTAAGTGTAGTAATTATGGAATGAAATAAAGTTTATTTAAAAATATTTTATTATTGTTTTGGTGTTCATCATTTAACAAAAATATGTATATTTTTCTATTTTGTGCTAATTAGTTTAGATCGTAATCATAAAATGATTCAATAAGGACAAAATATAATTTTTACAAAAATAATAAATATTTAACTTTACTAAAATAAAATTATCATATTAATAAACTAGTCTTCTAATTGAAATGAGAAAGATTGTTTCTGCTCTCTGGATTGATATTTTATAATGCGATTGTTTTCTTAATGGTTTAGAAGAATGAAATCAAACCAATTTAATTGATAATGTATCATTTTTTTATTGGTTTCAAAAAATTTACATGTGACGCACCCATATACTAGCACATCTCCTATTATAAATATAAAAATATATGAGCTAAAATGGTACAAAAGCAAACTTTTAGGGATTATAATAAAAATATATGTAAATAAATTTGGATAAAATATAAGAATTTTAAAGTTACAGGGGGTTAAAATTTTTAAGAGTTTAAATCAATATTGGTTTTGGCTGGATCAATTTAGACGACATTTTTAGGCACACATTAGATTAAGGCTCTATTTTGTTTGCTTCTTGAATAGAGTTATTTTTAATAGAGTTTTTAAAAATAGAGTTTTGATTAAAAAATAAATTATTGGATGTTTAGTTTTCAATTAAAAAAGCTCTTTTGAATTATTAGATTGTTTGGTGTACAATATTAAAGTGCTTTTATGTAATGAAATTACGAAAATAGATATATGCAATAAGTTATTTTATAATCATTCAACTAAACAAACATTCTTTTTGAAATCGTTGGAAACCCCACCGCCAAACCACACATTCCGAGCTTAAGCGGATCATGTAAAACCCCCGGCTGTCCCAGACTCTTACAAGAAACGCATTCTCTGGATTCGAACCCATGACCTGAATGTCAAATCCTGAGCCCTACACCACCAAGACACGTCCTTTGGGGACTCAACTAGACAAACATGCTATTACTTAAGAAACTTTGTAATCATATATATTTGTGTTAAAAAATCATAACACATCAATAATAATTCTACCAAAAAAATATTGTAAATTCTTCAAAATTAAGTTTGGATGGAGGAGGGACATGTCCCTTGGATGATACCCTATGGGAAATGTACACACATGTAGGGACATGTCCTCCAATTTAGAAAAATATACTTCTAAGCTCCAAGTGGTGCATGAGAGGAGTATAACCTTTTGGAGGGTTGCACCCCAAACCAAAGGGTGCCCTTAAGTCACCATTTCATGCCTTTTTAAGGAAACCTTCATGTTCATTTTAGGGGATATGATTCCATCCGAATTTGTGTGTCTCATATTATTGTTTTAGAGTCAGAGAGAGTTCCACCGTTATCCTAGTTCCAGATCTTCTTAAGGAGTGCTCCTTGAAGAAGAGGAATCCAAGTTATCGTGGAAGGACGTTAGCCACAAATCTCGTAGAGCACCGAGACGAGACTAATAAGTTCTTAAGGACAGAGATATATCTCGACTTGGACTGCAAGTTTCGTCATTTACCAGGTTTTTATCTTAATGTTCCAAGTTTTAAGGTTTATGTCTAAGTTGGCATGTTAGTGTAAATCTGAGTTTGCGTTCTGTTTTTGATTACTTAATACATGTTATTTTCATTTAATAACATCGTAGAGGGTGTAAAGGGCAGCAAAAAGAGAAAGAACAGTGAAGCTGATTCTTCCCAAGCTAACAAGAAGTTCAAGGGGAAGTGCTACAACTGTGGAAAAAACGGTCACATGACAAAGGACTGCAGAAACAATAAGTCTCAGGACAAGGGCAAGAAAAAGAAAAATGAGGCCCATGTCATTGAAAATAAGCAGCTGACTGATGAAATCTCAGAGATGAACCTATCAGCAGTGGTAACTGTGGGAACACAGGAACTGGGTGACGCATGCTGTCCTGGGCTCGCGGCCCGGTCGGGAGTACGGAGTAGCCACGGGGGACTAAACCGGAGAATAATAGAGTCGCCACCCGGTGTGAACCGGGAAAATGAGATTTTTAAGGCCGCATTCACCCCTCGCAAGGGAAGACCTCAAACCGTTGGGTTCGGAATGGTCCCTTACTCATGCCACTTGTGATGAAATGATTTATGTAATAATTTAATCAAGCTTAAGTGTCACTTATTTCCAAGAGTATCATGCTTCTAAATTCACATGTACAAAATAAACTTACACATATATTTCACATCTAAGATTGCATGCTTGGAAGTACATACAGTCAGTAAACAACGAACATACAACTTTATTGGCATATTGTATTCACGAAAACACCAGCACACATATTAACCACACAAACACACATGTGAGCACTTTTCCAAGTGGTACGTGGAATTGTATCCCAAGTACAAACCGCACTATCGTCCATTCGGAATCGGCTACGGAATTTACGTCTGGGTTTCCATCCGATATACCACAAGAAATTGCACTCAATAGATATATGAATTATAATACATTAAGCCAAGACGAAAGTGAATGATTCAACCTATGGGATAAACATGTCATGACATGGTGCAAAGGAAGACAACTAATATAGATACAAACACACATGTGATGAAAATGACTCAATTCAGTGTACTCGCGTTCGTGTAGCGTTCGTAAACGCGTTCGAACGGTAAACAGAAGGTTCACGCTCGTATAGCGTTTGATAACGCGTTCGAACGGTAAACAGAAGGATCGCGTTCCTATAGCGTTTGCTAACGCGTTCGAACGGTAAACAGAAGGTTCGCGTTCGTATAGCGTTTGATAACGCGTTCGAACAGGATTACAGCAGTGACCTCCAAGATGCAGTAAACAACATGACACATGCATGGACGGATGAATAGATGACACCTAATAAATAATAACGGGCTAAAAGCGCGGTAAAGCATCGTGGTAAATGGTTTTAACCTTTTAAAATCGAGGACCTTTCATCGCACTTACTAAGCCCATGCGCAATGCAATATGATGCATGAATTTTCGAAAAGACGTTATGAAGCGAATAACTAAATAAAAGAAGCGCGGCAAAGTACTGCCGTAAAGATGGCCTTTTAGGCTCTTTGTCTCTCAAAGAGAGGACATTTAGACCAACATACTAAGCCCATGCGCAATGCAATATGATGCATGAATTTTCGAAAAGACGTTATGAAGCGAATAACTAAATAAAAGAGGCGCGGCAAAATACTGTCGTAAAGGTGGCCTTTTAGGCTCTTTGTCTCTCAAATAGAGGACCTTTAGACCAACATACTAAGCCCATGCACAATGTGATATGATGCATGGTCATGTAAGAAGACGTCATACTAAACAACAAAATAAAGGGGCGCGGCGAAGTACTGCCGTAAAGGTGGCCTTTTGGGGCTCTTTGTCTCTCAAAAAGAGGACCTTTAGACCAACATACTAAGCCCATGCGCGTCACATCACAATACATGAAAAAAAGACAATAAAAGTGTAGGACTTCGTATGCCTGATTGAACGTACATTCAACCCAAACACACTTCGTCCGGCGCGGCGAAGTAGTGTCACAAAGGTGGCCTTTTAGGCTCTTTGTCTCTCAAAGAGAGGACCTTTGGACTAACTCACTAAGCCCATGCGCTCGATTGCATCATACATAAGTAAATAACATGAGGAAATTAAAAGACGGAATAATAAAGTGCGAATAATCAAAATAACATAAAGTGAAATATGCGCCGTTTACTCAAGTGGTACGTGGAGTTGTATCCCGAGTACAGATCATACTACCGTCCATTCGGAATCGGCTATGAAATTTACATTCGGGTTTACATCTTATATACCACAAGAGGCGGCACATTTTCCATTCATCCAATACCCACAACACACATCATACACAAACAAGATTCAACAAATAAATAAAATACAATCACAGTAAATACAAAAAATCAAATAAAGATGAGTGTGAAAAGTACCCTCAGGTCTAACCTTTTAAGTCGTCTTCGGACTTGCGTTTTGCGGAGATCGGAAGGGGTAAAAGCTTCTACTCTTCCGGTTCACCGGTTTAGCGTCTTAGCTCACTGTTTTGCTGTTTTGCTCACTGTTTGGTCTCCGTCTTGCCGCTATTTTTGCTGTGTTTTCTGCTTGCTGTTCAGGTCACTGTTTTGAAATTTTTCTTGCTGTTTTGGGTGTCTTTTGTTGGTTTTAAGTGCAGTTTTTGTGTGATTATCTTAAGGATTACAAGTGCAGTTTTTTATGTTATTGTTTTTAAGGATCTTAAGGACTGTTTCAAGGGGATTTTGTTGATGTTTGGGGGTATATTTTCGGTGATGGAGGGCTGCTGTATAGGGGAGATTTTCTGTGTTGTGTGGAGATTTTGGGAGGGGCTCTGTTTTCGGCTATGGAGTGGAGGAGATGAAGAAAATTATTTTTGGGTTCTTCTTGTGATTTTGTGTGTGAGTAGTGTATGAGCTCCGGGAGTGCATGCCTTGGTTAGGGGTTGTTTATATAGAGAAGGACTAGGGCTTCACCTTGTCTCACAAGGAAGGGATTTGATTTTGTGTTGAGCAAGGAAAGTCAAAGGTTGAGGGGGGACAAATTTGGTTTAGATTAGGAATACAATATATTTGATTGGTTAGGATTGATTTTAATTAGGCATGATATTTGTTAAGTTTGGTATATAGTATATTTGATTTATCTTTATTAGGCATGTAATTTCTTTAATTTGTTTTATTTAATTGGTAAATGGTTTAAATATTTTATTTAATATTTAATGTTTAATTTAATTAAATTGAGATGTGTTTTATGGGCTTTGGGGGGCTAATTGGGCTGGGGTGCGAGGCTAGCAGCAAAACCAGAAATACCGACTCTGTTCGAACGCCCATTCGAACGCTACCACGAACGTCCGCAATCTGCCTGACGTTCGAACGAAGTAAGTAACGAAGCAGCACTAACGAAGACAGTGAACTTGTGAAATGAACTTGATGACGTACTTATTCTGAATTTCTCCTTCCGACCTCCGTTTCCCGCAATATCCTTAGCTAAAAAGGTAGTGCCTCCAACTGAAACTCATCATCGGGTTTCACATGCGAAAATACAATGCCTACAGTCGCCCCCACTTTGATGGGACTTGTGCAGTGTGTGACTTTGAACAATCCTATCAAAGTTATGCAATGCATTTTCACTTACCTGGATCGTCTGTTGCCTTGAGTTGAGTTGGTGATGTAGTGGACCTTGATCCTGGGACGTATCCCCATATTGCAAGTGACTTGGGCCTTGGCCCTATGATTTATTCCAAAACTGAGATTTATTCTTGGATTCGTTCCAAAACTGAGATTTGTTCTCGGATTCATTCCAAAACTGAGATTCGTTCTCGGATTCATTCCAAAACTGAGATTCATTTTCGGATTCCTTCCAAACTCGGATGATGTGGGCCTCGGCCCTAGGATTCATTCCTGAATTAATTCCATAACTCTGACGACGTAGGCCTCGGCCCTAGGATTCCTTCCCGGATTCGTTCCTGGATTCATTCCAAACTTTGATGATGTGGGCCTCGACCCTAGGATTTATTCTTGGAGTGCCATTCCCGGCTTGTTCATTCTCGAACCGAGTTTCCATTCCTGGAGTGCCATTCCTGGCTAAACTGATACTGATGCTGATGTGGGCCTCAACCCTGGGACTCATCCTCAAAACTGATACTGATGTGGGCCTCGACCCCAACTGATACTGATATGGGCCTCGCCACCAGATTGATTCTGATATGAGGCTCGCCCCCAGACTGATACTGATATGGGCCTCGCCCCAAACTGATACTGACGTGGGCCTCGCCTTAAACTGATACTAACGTGGGCCTCACCCCAAAATGATACCGATGTGGGCCTCGCCCCCAACTGATACTGACGTGGGCCTCGCCCCCAACTGATACTGATATGGGCATCGCCCATAGACTGATACTGATAAGGGCCTCGCCCCAACTGATACTGATGTGGGCCTCGCCCCAGACTGATACTGATAAGGGCCTCGCCCCAAACTGATACTGATATGGGCCTCGCCCTCAGACTGATACGGATATGGGCCTCGCCCCAAACTGATATTGTACTGTCGCTGCTTTTTGGTTGACTTGCATTTGACGCTTTCTTTTTTCTTTGTTGAAACCTGTGATTTACAAGACAAAACCAACACAAAAAGAATGCCAAAATACGTTATATGTATGCATGCATGCATGAATGAAGTTCCTATTCCGTTGGGTTAGGTTTTCTGCCAATTCCTCTGGTGATTGCTCAGTCTTTTCTTCCTCAAGCAAAGTACTGTTTCAATCTGTCTACTACGTCGATCAGCTCGGTGAACTCATTCTCTTCTAGATCTGACAGTTTCACAGCCCTGTTCCCCAATTTCTGAATGGCTATCATGTCTCTTCTACTTGCTTCTCGTGTTCTGAGTGTCGCTGAATATCATAATACTAGGGTTGAATGCTTTTGTCAAATATACTCATGTTGCAGGTTGAGAAGAGGAGATTCAGGTAAGTAAGCGAAATGCACTTCTTTATTATTGTTGAGAAAAAGGTCCGAACATCAAACAAAATCAATGTCTTTATCAGAAATGCACAAGATCAAATGAACTAGGGGAAAATAACACTGCCTTCTTCATTGGCCTATGGTTCTTTATCATTGTCATCCCTTATCCCCATGTAAGAAGCTTGGTGGCTGAGAGCTTGAAGGACAATGGTTTCGGGTAGGCCAGAGTTGATCATGTAGTTGGGTAGGGGATTCCTGTGTGTGTCAGGCTGTTCTGTTTCTGGGTCTGGTATTTTATGGGTATAATGAGGTCTTGGATCTCATGCCTAAGGTGGGGGCAATTGTCAGTTTCGTGACCTTTTGTGGTGGAAGTAACAGAATAAGTTTAAGTCAAGGTAGTGGGGTACATGGCTTGGAAGTGGTTTAGGTTCCGATGGTTTCAGGAGTCCTTGCATCTTCAACTTTTCAAACACCTTCGATAGAGGCCTGCCAAGGTTGGAAAATCGCCTATTTCTGGTGGCGGCAACCTCGGCGGTAGTGGGCCTTGTCTCAGAATGCCCCCCAAAATTTCTCTTATTCTGGCCATAAAACTTCCGGTTCTCGGCCTCCTCTTCTTCAATGTCCATGACAGTTTCCCTCAGCTGTCGGAAATCCGTAATCATTGAAGTCATCCTCCTCAACTTGCCATAAATCGAGGGCTTGGTGCCCTTAATGATCATTTTAATCTGGTCCTTCTCAGAGGGCCGAGTATGCATCTTCAGAAGCTGACTTCTCCAGCGGTTTATATACTCCTTGAAGGTTTCTTCCGGCTTCTGCTTAGCGTTCTCCAAATCACGGAGTGACAAGTCAATCTCTAAGTCTGTAACATACTGCTTCAGAAAAGCATCAACTAGTTCCCTCCAATCTTCCTTAACATTATTCTCAAGGCTATGATACCAAACCACAGGTGCCCCCTCGAGTGACATCCCAAACATCTTTTGGACTTGGCGCTGTGATAGGCCCACTGAACTCATGACTGAGACATATTGCTGCAGATGGACTCTCGGGTCTCCATTCCCATTAAAGTTGGTCATGTCGGGCATTCTGAACTGAGCAGGCAACTGTTCCTCAAAGGTCATCGCCTCATAGTCTAGTAAGTCTTCATCATTACCTTTCATCTTACGGGTAACAGACTCTACCTGGTCACAGAGTTTCTGCAATTCTGCCTGAGACCCAACTGTTCTCCCAGTGGCATAATCAGCCATATCATCATCAAAAGCGGGGATGTCATCCCCCAACCCATTCGAAGTCTCCTCACGTCTTACATTCTCAGAGTTTCCCCCAGCACGGGGCACAACCATATTTGTCATGGCAGTAGTCAGGGCTTGCAACTGTTCGGTAATCTTGGCTAAACCGCTTTCCAACTGATCTATCTGGTATACCTCATTATCGGATGTACTCATATTTGTTACCGGTCTTTTGGTGAGTCTTCCCTCTTCCCTAACCCAACGAGAGTCTATGATGGCTTTTAGAACACAGTGGTTAGCATGATGTATGTATGCATGAGGTGCATGAGATGCATGTAACATATATAACATATTAAATCAATTAAAATTTTCAAACAAATCAGCTCGTTACCATTTTAGAATCTTTCGGGCTAATGTCACAGGAGTGAACCCATCCCAGTTTAAATGGCCCAACGAGTTCACATCTTATGACAAGGAGCCCAACTAAATCCAAATGGTAATGTTCCGAACACAAGCACAAAGTGGCCCATCAACACTTAGACGCATTTGGCCCAATAGTCATGAAATACGTCCTTGTCCCAGTTTAAATGGCCCAACAAGCCCATATCCCATGACAAATGGTCCAAATGGATCCAAACGACGATGTTCCCAAACACAAGCATAGAAGAAATATAATGCAAACATAACGTAATAATTTCTACATAATGGCCCATCAACATTTCAGAAGCTTTGGGCCTAATAGTCATACGGTACGAACTTGCCCCAGTTTAAATGGCCCAGCAAGCCCGAATTTCTGACAATAGTCCAACTGCATCCAAATGAGGATGGTCTACAAGCACATTCTCAAGGAAATAATTGTTACTTTAACCATACAAACCCGATCTATGGGTGGGTTCGCAAGAGTATAGACAAATGCTCTCACTGGCGAAGGATGGCCCACAACTAGGTCTCCCCACTCAAGGGTTCGAGCAACCAAGTGAGCGCACCCTTTTTTATACACCAAGGTACGTGCCAATGAGCTATGGTGTGTGACGGACTGTCAAATGGATTTCCCATTGTAGATTCCCCAGAGGGAAGGTGGAGCGAGGCTCACTTAAATACCCAAGCCTCTTAGGCTTTTATCGCTTGGTGTCAGGAATAAACAACTAGTCCTCCAAATTAGTCCACCACAATAGGATACGAGTAGATGGCTATATAGGTGTCTTCACAGCTTTTCCTTCTAGAAAGGTAGTGAGTGAAGGAAGACACTAAACCATTACCTAGCCTCAAAATGCCTTTGATTAAACCTTCAATTAAAACATAAATCCAAACATCACAAGATAATATTTCGAGGCCGATTCTCTATCCCCAGTGGAGTCGCCAGACTGTGGGAACACATGAACTGGGCGACACATGTTGTCCCGGGCTCGCGGCCCGGTCGGGAGTACGGAGTAGCCACGGGGGACTAAACCGGAGAATAATGGAGTCGCCACCCGATGTGAACCGGGAAAATGAGATTTAAGGCCGCACTCACCCCTCGCAAGGGAAGACCTCAAACCGTTGGGTTCGGAATGGTCCCTAACTTATGCCACTTGTGATGAAAGGATTTATGTAATAATTTAATTAGGCTTAAGTATCACTTATTTCCAAGAGTATCATGCTTCTAAATTCACATGTACAAAATAAAACTTACACATATATTTCACATCTAAGATTGCATGCTTGGAAGTACATCGAAGTAACAACAAACATACAACTTTATTAGCATATTGTATTCACGAAAACACCAGCACACATATTAACCACACAAACACACATGTGAGCACTTTTCCAAGTGGTACGTGGAATTGTATCCCAAGTACAGACCGCACTACCATCCATTCGGAATCGGCTACGGAATTTACGTCTGGGTTTCCATCCGATATACCACAAGAAATAGCACTCAATAGATATATGATTCAACCGATGGGATAAACATGTCATGACGTGGTGCAAAGGAAGACAACTAATATAGATACAAACACACATGTGATGAAAATGACTCAATTCTGTGTACTCGCGTTCGTGTAGCATTCGTAAACGCGTTCGAACGGTAAACAGAAGGTTCGCGCTCGTATAGCGTTTGATAACGCGTTCGAACGGTAAACAGAAGGATCGCGTTCGTATAGCGTTTGCTAACGCGTTCGAACGGTTAACAGAAGGTTCGCGTTCGTATAGCGTTTGATAACGCGTTCGAACAGGATTACAGCAGTGACCTCCAAGATGCAGTAAACAACATGACACATGCATGGACAGATGAATAGATGACACCTAATAAATAATAACGGGCTAAAAGCGCGGCAAAGCATCGTGGTAAAGGGTTTTAACCTCTTAAAATCGAGGACCTTTCATCGCACTTACTAAGCCATGCGCAATGCAATATGATGCATGAATTTTGAAAAGACGTTATGAATCGAATAACTAAATAAAAGAGACGCGGCAAAGTACTGCCGTAAAGGTGGCCTTTTAGGCTATTTGTCTCTCAAAGAGAGGATCTTTAGACCAACATACTAAGCCCATTCGCAATGCAATATGATGCATGAATTTTCGAAAAGACGCTATGAAGCGAATAACTAAATAAAAGAGGCGCGGCAAAGTACTGCCGTAAAGGTGGCCTTTTAGGCTCTTTGTCTCTCAAATAGAGGACCTTTAGACCAACATACTAAGCCCATGCACAATGTGATATGATGCATGGTCATGTAAGAAGACGTCATACTAAACAACAAAATAAAGGGGCGCGGCGAAGTACTGCCGTAAAGGTGGCCTTTTGGGGCTCTTTGTCTCTCAAAAAGAGGACCTTTAGACCAACATACTAAGCCCATGCGCGTCACATCACAATACATGAAAAAAAGACAATAAAAGTGTAGGACTTCGTATGCCTGATTGAACGTACATTCAACCCAAACACACTTCGTCGGGCGCGGCGAAGTAGTGTCACAAAGGTGGCCTTTTAGGCTCTTTGTCTCTCAAAGAGAGGACCTTTGGACTAACTCACTAAGCCCATGCGCTCGATTGCATCATACATAAGTAAATAACATGAGGAAATTAAAAGACGGAATAATAAAGTGCGCGAATAATCAAAATAACATAAAGTGAAATATGCGCCGTTTACTCAAGTGGTACGTGGAGTTGTATCCCGAGTACAGATCATACTACCGTCCATTCGGAATCGGCTATGAAATTTACATTCGGGTTTACATCTTATATACCACAAGAGGCGGCACATTTTCCATTCATCCAATACCCACAACACACATCATACACAAACAAGATTCAACAAATAAATAAAATACAATCACAGTAAATACAAAAAATCAAATAAAGATGAGTGTGAAAAGTACCCTCAGGTCTAACTTTTAAGTCGTCTTCGGACTTGCGTTTTGCGGAGATCGGAAGGGGTAAAAGCTTCTTACTCTTCCGGTTCACCGGTTTAGCGTCTTAGCTCACTGTTTTGCTGTTTTGCTCACTGTTTGGTCTCCGTCTTGCCGCTATTTTTGCTGTATTTTCTGCTTGCTGTTCAGGTCACTGTTTTGAAATTTTTCTTGCTGTTTTGGGTGTCTTTTGTTGGTTTTAAGTGCAGTTTTTGTGTGATTATCTTAAGGATTACAAGTGCAGTTTTTATGTTATTGTTTTTTTAAGGATCTTAAGGACTGTTTCAAGGGGATTTTGTTGATGTTTGGGGGTATATTTTCGGTGATGGAGGGCTGCTGTATAGGGGAGATTTTCTGTGTTGTGTGGAGATTTTGGGAGGGGCTCTGTTTTCGGCTATGGAGTGGAGGAGATGAAGAAAATTATTTTTGGGTTCTTCTTGTGATTTTGTGTGTGAGTAGTGTATGAGCTCCGGGAGTGCATGCCTTGGTTAGGGGTTGTTATATAGAGAAGGACTAGGGCTTCACCTTGTCTCACAAGGAAGGGATTTGATTTTGTGTTGAGCAAGGAAAGTCAAAGGTTGAGGGGGGACAAATTTGGTTTAGATTAGGAATACAATATATTTGATTGGTTAGGATTGATTTTAATTAGGCATGATATTGTTAAGTTTGGTATATAGTATATTTGATTTATCTTTATTAGGCATGTAATTTCTTTAATGTTTTATTTAATTTGTAAATGGTTTAAATATTTTATTTAATATTTAATGTTTAATTTAATTAAATTGAGATGTGTTTTATGGGCTTTGGGGGGCTAATTGGGCTGGGGTGCGAGGCTAGCAGCAAAACCAGAAATACCGACTCTGTTCGAACGCCCATTCGAACGCTACACGAACGTCCGCAATCTGCCTGACGTTCGAACGAAGTAACGAACGCAGCACTAACGAAGACAGTGAACTTGTGAATGAACTTGATGACGTACTTATTCTGAATTTCCCTTCCGACCTCCGTTTCCCGCAATATCCTTAGCTAAAAAGGTAGTGCCTCCAACTGAAACTCATCATCGGGTTTCACATGCGAAAATACAATGCCTACAGTCGCCCCCACTTTGATGGGACTTGTGCAGTGTGTGACTTTGAACAATCCTATCAAAGTTATGCAATGCATTTTCACTTACCTGGATCGTCTGTTGCCTTGAGTTGAGTTGGTGATGTAGTGGACCTTGATCCTGGGACGTATCCCCATATTGCAAGTGACTTGGGCCTTGGCCCTATGATTTATTCCAAAACTGAGATTTATTCTTGGATTCGTTCCAAAACTGAGATTTGTTCTCGGATTCATTCCAAAACTGAGATTCGTTCTCGGATTCATTCCAAAACTGAGATTCATTTTCGGATTCCTTCCAAACTCGGATGATGGGGCCTCGGCCCTAGGATTCATTCCTGAATTAATTCCATAACTCTGACGACGTAGGCCTCGGCCCTAGGATTCCTTCCCGGATTCGTTCCTGGATTCATTCCAAACTTTGATGATGTGGGCCTCGACCCTAGGATTTATTCTTGGAGTGCCATTCCCGGCTTGTTCATTCTCGAACCGAGTTTCCATTCCTGGAGTGCCATTCCTGGCTAAACTGATACTGATGCTGATGTGGGCCTCAACCCTGGGACTCATCCTCAAAACTGATACTGATGTGGGCCTCGACCCCAACTGATACTGATATGGGCCTCGCCACCAGATTGATTCTGATATGAGGCTCGCCCCCAGACTGATACTGATATGGGCCTCGCCCCAAACTGATACTGACGTGGGCCTCGCCTTAAACTGATACTAACGTGGGCCTCACCCCAAAATGATACCGATGTGGGCCTCGCCCCCAACTGATACTGACGTGGGCCTCGCCCCCAACTGATACTGATATGGGCATCGCCCATAGACTGATACTGATAAGGGCCTCGCCCCAACTGATACTGATGTGGGCCTCGCCCCAGACTGATACTGATAAGGGCCTCGCCCCAAACTGATACTGATATGGGCCTCGCCCTCAGACTGATACGGATATGGGCTTCGCCCCAAACTGATATTGTACTGTCGCTGCTTTTTGGTTGACTTGCATTTGACGCTTTCTTTTTTCTTTGTTGAAACCTGTGATTTACAAGACAAAACCAACACAAAAAGAATGCCAAAATACGTTATATGTATGCATGCATGCATGAATGAAGTTCCTATTCCGTTGGGTTAGGTTTTCTGCCAATTCCTCTGGTGATTGCTCAGTCTTTTCTTCCTCAAGCAAAGTACTGTTTCAATCTGTCTACTACGTCGATCAGCTCGGTGAACTCATTCTCTTCTAGATCTGACAGTTTCACAGCCCTGTTCCCCAATTTCTGAATGGCTATCATGTCTCTTCTACTTGCTTCTCGTGTTCTGAGTGTCGCTGAATATCATAATACTAGGGTTGAATGCTTTTGTCAAATATACTCATGTTGCAGGTTGAGAAGAGGAGATTCAGGTAAGTAAGCGAAATGCACTTCTTTATTATTGTTGAGAAAAAGGTCCGAACATCAAACAAAATCAATGTCTTTATCAGAAATGCAAGATCAAATGAACTAGGGGAAAATAACACTGCCTTCTTCATTGGCCTATGGTTCTTTATCATTGTCATCCCTTATCCCCATGTAAGAAGCTTGGTGGCTGAGAGCTTGAAGGACAATGGTTTCGGGTAGGCCAGAGTTGATCATGTAGTTGGGTAGGGGATTCCTGTGTGTGTCAGGCTGTTCTGTTTCTGGGTCTGGTATTTTATGGGTATCAATGAGGTCTTGGATCTCATGCCTAAGGTGGGGGCAATTGTCAGTTTCGTGACCTTTTTGTTGGTGGAAGTAACAGAATAAGTTTAAGTCAAGGTAGTGGGGTACATGGCTTGGAAGTGGTTTAGGTTCCGATGGTTTCAGGAGTCCTTGCATCTTCAACTTTTCAAACACCTTCGATAGAGGCCTGCCAAGGTTGGAAAATCGCCTATTTCTGGTGGCGGCAACCTCGGCGGTAGTGGGCCTTGTCTCAGAATGCCCCCCAAAATTTCTCTTATTCTGCCCATAAAACTTCCGGTTCTCGGCCTCCTCTTCTTCAATGTCCATGACAGTTTCCCTCAGCTGTCGGAAATCCGTAATCATTGAAGTCATCCTCCTCAACTTGCCATAAATCGAGGGCTTGGTGCCCTTAATGATCATTTTAATCTGGTCCTTCTCAGAGGGCCGAGTATGCATCTTCAGAAGCTGACTTCTCCAGCGGTTTATATACTCCTTGAAGGTTTCTTCCGGCTTCTGCTTAGCGTTCTCCAAATCACGGAGTGACAAGTCAATCTCTAAGTCTGTAACATACTGCTTCAGAAAAGCATCAACTAGTTCCCTCCAATCTTCCTTAACATATTCTCAAGGCTATGATACCAAACCACAGGTGCCCCCTCGAGTGACATCCCAAACATCTTTTGGACTTGGCGCTGTGATAGGCCCACTGAACTCATGACTGAGACATATTGCTGCAGATGGACTCTCGGGTCTCCATTCCCATTAAAGTTGGTCATGTCGGGCATTCTGAACTGAGCAGGCAACTGTTCCTCAAAGGTCATCGCCTCATAGTCTAGTAAGTCTTCATCTTACCTTTCATCTTACGGGTAACAGACTCTACCTGGTCACAGAGTTTCTGCAATTCTGCCTGAGACCCAACTGTTCTCCCAGTGGCATAATCAGCCATATCATCATCAAAAGCGGGGATGTCATCCCCCAACCCATTCGAAGTCTCCTCACGTCTTACATTCTCAGAGTTTCCCCCAGCACGGGGCACAACCATATTTGTCATGGCAGTAGTCAGGGCTTGCAACTGTTCGGTAATCTTGGCTAAACCGCTTTCCAACTGATCTATCTGGTATACCTCATTATCGGATGTACTCATATTTGTTACCGGTCTTTTGGTGAGTCTTCCCTCTTCCCTAACCCAACGAGAGTCTATGATGGCTTTTAGAACACAGTGGTTAGCATGATGTATGTATGCATGAGGTGCATGAGATGCATGTAACATATATAACATATTAAATCAATTAAAATTTTCAAACAAATCAGCTCGTTACCATTTTAGAATCTTTCGGGCTAATGTCACAGGAGTGAACCCATCCCAGTTTAAATGGCCCAACGAGTTCACATCTTATGACAAGGAGCCCAACTAAATCCAAATGGTAATGTTCCGAACACAAGCACAAAGTGGCCCATCAACACTTAGACGCATTTGGCCCAATAGTCATGAAATACGTCCTTGTCCCAGTTTAAATGGCCCAACAAGCCCATATCCCATGACAAATGGTCCAAATGGATCCAAACGACGATGTTCCCAAACACAAGCATAGAAGAAATATAATGCAAACATAACGTAATAATTTCTACATAATGGCCCATCAACATTTCAGAAGCTTTGGGCCTAATAGTCATACGGTACGAACTTGCCCCAGTTTAAATGGCCCAGCAAGCCCGAATTTCTGACAATAGTCCAACTGCATCCAAATGAGGATGGTCTACAAGCACATTCTCAAGGAAATAATTGTTACTTTAACCATACAAACCCGATCTATGGGTGGGTTCGCAAGAGTATAGACAAATGCTCTCACTGGCGAAGGATGGCCCACAACTAGGTCTCCCCACTCAAGGGTTCGAGCAACCAAGTGAGCGCACCCTTTTTATACACCAAGGTACGTGCCAATGAGCTATGGTGTGTGACGGACTGTCAAATGGATTTCCCATTGTAGATTCCCCAGAGGGAAGGTGGAGCGAGGCTCACTTAAATACCCAAGCCTCTTAGGCTTTTATCGCTTGGTGTCAGGAATAAACAACTAGTCCTCCAAATTAGTCCACCACAATAGGATACGAGTAGATGGCTATATAGGTGTCTTCACAGCTTTTCCTTCTAGAAAGGTAGTGAGTGAAGGAAGACACTAAACCATTACCTAGCCTCAAAATGCCTTTGATTAAACCTTCAATTAAAACATAAATCCAAACATCACAAGATAATATTTCGAGGCCGATTCTCTATCCCCAGTGGAGTCGCCAGACTGTGGGAACACATGAACTGGGCGACACATGTTGTCCCGGGCTCGCGGCCCGGTCGGGAGTACGGAGTAGCCACGGGGGACTAAACCGGAGAATAATGGAGTCGCCACCCGATGTGAACCGGGAAAATGAGATTTAAGGCCGCACTCACCCCTCGCAAGGGAAGACCTCAAACCGTTGGGTTCGGAATGGTCCCTAACTTATGCCACTTGTGATGAAAGGATTTATGTAATAATTTAATTAGGCTTAAGTATCACTTATTTCCAAGAGTATCATGCTTCTAAATTCACATGTACAAAATAAAACTTACACATATATTTCACATCTAAGATTGCATGCTTGGAAGTACATCGAAGTAACAACAAACATACAACTTTATTAGCATATTGTATTCACGAAAACACCAGCACACATATTAACCACACAAACACACATGTGAGCACTTTTCCAAGTGGTACGTGGAATTGTATCCCAAGTACAGACCGCACTACCATCCATTCGGAATCGGCTACGGAATTTACGTCTGGGTTTCCATCCGATATACCACAAGAAATAGCACTCAATAGATATATGATTCAACCGATGGGATAAACATGTCATGACGTGGTGCAAAGGAAGACAACTAATATAGATACAAACACACATGTGATGAAAATGACTCAATTCTGTGTACTCGCGTTCGTGTAGCATTCGTAAACGCGTTCGAACGGTAAACAGAAGGTTCGCGCTCGTATAGCGTTTGATAACGCGTTCGAACGGTAAACAGAAGGATCGCGTTCGTATAGCGTTTGCTAACGCGTTCGAACGGTTAACAGAAGGTTCGCGTTCGTATAGCGTTTGATAACGCGTTCGAACAGGATTACAGCAGTGACCTCCAAGATGCAGTAAACAACATGACACATGCATGGACAGATGAATAGATGACACCTAATAAATAATAACGGGCTAAAAGCGCGGCAAAGCATCGTGGTAAAGGGTTTTAACCTCTTAAAATCGAGGACCTTTCATCGCACTTACTAAGCCCATGCGCAATGCAATATGATGCATGAATTTTTGAAAAGACGTTATGAATCGAATAACTAAATAAAAGAGACGCGGCAAAGTACTGCCGTAAAGGTGGCCTTTTAGGCTATTTGTCTCTCAAAGAGAGGATCTTTAGACCACATACTAAGCCCATTCGCAATGCAATATGATGCATGAATTTTCGAAAAGACGCTATGAAGCGAATAACTAAATAAAAGAGGCGCGGCAAAGTACTGCCGTAAAGGTGGCCTTTTAGGCTCTTTGTCTCTCAAAGAGAGGACCTTTAGACCAACATACTAAGCCCATGCGCAATGTGATATGATGCATGGTCATATAAGAATACGTCATACTAAACAACAAAATAAATGGGCGCGGCGAAGTACTGCCGTAAAGGTGGCCTTTTGGGGCTCTTTGTCTCTCAAAGAGAGGACCTTTAGACCAACATACTAAGCCCATGCGGTGTCACATCACAATACATGAAATAAAGACAATAAAAGTGTAGGACTTCGTATGCCCGATTGAACGTACATTACCAAAACAAACACGTCCGCCGGCGCGCGCGAAGTAGTGTCACAAAGGTGGCCTTTTAGGCTATTTGTCTCTCAAAGAGAGGACATTTGGACTAACTCACTAAGCCCATGGGCTCGATCGCATCATACATAAGTAAATAACATGCAGAAATTAAAAGTTGGAATAATAAAGTGCGAATAATCAAAATAACATAAAGCGAAATATGCGCCGTTTACTCAAGTGGTACGTGGAGTTGTATCCCAAGTACAGATCATACTACCGTCCATTCGGAATCGGCTATGAAATTTACGTCCGGGTTTCCATCCTATATACCACAAGAGGCGGCACATTTTCCATTCATCCAATACCCACAACACACATCATACACAAATAAGATTCAACAAATAACTAAAATACAATCACAGTAAATAAAAAAATTCAAATAAAGATGAGTGTGTGAAAAGTACCCTCAGGTCTAACCTTTTAAGTCGTCTTCGGACTTGCGTTTCGCGGAGATCGGAAGGGGTAAAGGTCAAAGCTCCTTACTCTTCCGGTTCACCGGTTTAGCATCTTAGCTCACTGTTTTGCTGTTTTGCTCACTGTTTGGTCTCCGTCTTGCCGCTGTTTTCGCTGTATTTTCTGCTTGCTGTTCAGGTCACTGTTTTGAAATTTTTCTTGCTGTTTTGGGTGTCTGTTGTTGGTTTTAAGTGCAGTTTTTGTGTGATTATCTTAAGGATTACAAGTGCATTTTTTTATGTTATTGTTTTTAAGGATCTTAGGGACTGTTTCAAGGGGATTTTGCTGCTGTTTGGGGGTATGTTTTCGGTGTGGAGGGCTGCTGTATAGGGGAGATTTTAAGTGCTGTGTGGAGATTTTGGGAGGGGTTCTGTTTTCGGCTATGGAGTGGAGGAGATGAAGAAAATTATTTTTGGGTTCTTCTTGTGATTTTGTGTGTGAGTAGTGTATGAGCTCCGGGAGTGCATGCCTTGGTTAGGGGTTGTTTATATAGAGAATGATCAGGGCTTCACCTTGTCTCACAAGGAAGGGATTTGATTTTGTGTTGAGCAAGGAAAGTCAAAGGTTGAGGGGGGACACAATTTGGTTTAGATTAGGAATACAATATATTTGATTGGTTAGGATTGATTTTAATTAGGCATGATATTTGTTAAGTTTGGTATTTAGTATATTTGATTTATCTTTATTAGGCATGCAATTTCTTTAATTTGTTTTATTTAATTGGTAAATGGTTTAAAATTTTATTTAATATTTAATGTTTAATTTAATTAATTGAGATGTGTTTATGGGCTTTGGGGGGCTAATTGGGCTGGGGTGCGAGGCTAGCAGCAAAACCAGAAATACCGACTCCGTTTGAACGCCCATTCGAACGCTACACGAACGTCCGCAATCTGCCTGACGTTCGAACGAAGTAACGAACGCAGCACTAACGAAGACAGTGAACTTGTGAAATGAACTTGATGACGTACTTATTCTGAATTTCTCCTTCCGACCTCCGTTTCCCGTAATATCCTTAGCTAAAAAGGTAGTGCCTCCAACTGAGACTCATCATCGGGTTTCACATGCGAAAATGCAATGCCTACAGTAACTGAAGCCAACTTGGTTGGGAATCCGAGAGAATGATGGGTAGACATTGGGGCTACTCGTCATATCTGTGCAGATAATAATATGTTTTCCTCGTATCAGAAGGTCGATGGCGATGATCATCTGACAATGGAAAACTCGTCTGCCTCTAGAGTGGTTGGACAAGGTACATTGGTTCTGAAAATGACATCTGGAAATGAGCTTACATTGAAGAATATTTTGCATGTTCCTGATATTCGAAAGAACTTGGTCTCGAGCTCTCTCCTTAGCAAGAATGTTTTTAAACTTGTATTTATTTCTGATAAATTTGTATTGACCAAGAATGATGTTTATGTAAGAAAAAGATACCTCACAGAGAGCCTTTTCAAGTTCAATGTAATGACTGTCAATCGACACAGTGCTAATAATAAAGCTACATCTTCTGCTTATATTATTGAGTCACAAAATATATGGCATGGTAGGTTATGACATGTTAATTATGACACGATGCGTAAATTAATTAATATGGATCTTATACCTAAATTTGCAATTGATAACCAACATAAATATGAGGCATGTGTTGAAGGAAAAATGCATAGAACATCATTTCATTCCATAGAACGAAGTTCTGTACCCTTGGAACTTGTACACACTGATGTGTGTGACATGAATATTGTGCAAACAAGAGGCGGTAAAAAGTACTTTGTCACTTTTATCGATGATATCATAAGATTTTGTTATATGTATTTGCTGAGGAGCAAAGATGAAGCTATTGAGAGCTTTATACACTATAAGAACGAAGTTGAAAATAAACTTGACAAGAAAATCAAAAGAATCAGGAGTGATAGAGGTTGTGAATATGTGTCACAATTTGGTGAATATTGTTCCAATCATGGAATTATTCACGAGACCACTGCTCCTTATTCGCCTCAACAGAACGGGATTGCTGAGCGCAAAAACCGAACGTTGAAGGAAATGATGAACGCCATGTTGATGTTGGACAATTATGACCCATAGCGTCACTATTTGTACAGATAATGATGTTGTTGTTGTACAAATTAACTATGTGACAAAGGAGATTGGACTCTTATCATTTGTAATTAGATCACCTAGATGTATAAATGATGAGAGGTCCCTATAATTTATTCCTGGACGGAGAATGATATGAGACAGTATCAGTCCACGAAGGATAAATCATTAAATATCCATAGTCAGAGTATTATCGAGATTGGACATCGATAAATATGTAAAACACTAGTATTACACTTGTGCGCGTTGTGAGGGCACAACAACATAGTTCTCATATATTTGGGTATATGATACTCATGCAAGTGTAATATGAGGTTTTTTTCACCGATGGTACGGGAAACATCTTCGCTCTGGATAGACCCCATCGAAATTCCATTGGTAGTATGACTATGTGTCTATGGAAGTCCGAGATCAGGGTAGGTGTATTTGGTCTTAACCTGAGACTTGAACCGCTAATACTTGCGACAATCAATATACTTTGGTTGAGGTCGTCCAAGGCTTTAACAGGTTCTGTGTACGCCAATATTGGGTATATTGAGAATCGTAGTGTGTTGGGTGTGATGTCAAGACGGAAGTGTCACTCCAGTCATATGGAGATGATGGTCACGTAGGATACGTGACTGGTTTTCTTAAATGATGCAGCTATCGGGATATTATGACTAGGTCATGTTTATCTGATTATAGAGACTAGTCACCAGACATCCGACATGTGCTTCGTAAGGGGCAGACACAATTCCAGCCGCAGGCCTAGCACGTGATCATCTGATACTGGACAGAAATACGCAATACTACGTATACTACACCTGATACAGATCATTTATTCCTGTAAGGATGTTTCCGGAGAATTGGGTAGGCATGGCGCTTTGCTAGAGGCCAACCTTGTCTTGTAAATCGGTAAAACGTAGTACGAGGTACTTACGTGTTCGGATAGTCTGACGACCGAATTTACTGCCAACATATCCGGGGATCTCATGGGTCGCTTCCCAAAAATTCACCGATGACGTATAACTCGCACTCTAAATTAATCTGGGATTAATTAGATGAGAGAGAGAAAATTAGTCTGAGATTAATAGCGGAGATATTTTATCTGGGATAAAATATCAATTAAATATATATAATGATTAATTTAGAATTAATCGATTAATTAATATATTTGATATATTAAACGAAATTGGATTTCGACGCGGAATTAAAATTAGATTTTAATTCGGGCGAACGAATTAATTCTAAATTAATTCGTTAGCGATGTGAATAGTGATTTCGCTAGGCGTAATCATTTAATTACGTCGCTACGGAAAATTCGTTAATTTGGAATTAGCGAACCCGAGCCCGAGATTATTTGCGAGCGCATTCGCATTTCGAATTCGAGTGCGGCATGTCAAATCAAGCATCAAATCGCTAGTCGCGTCAAGCGTCAAATCATTAGTCACTTTGAGTGATGTGACTTGACAACTTGATGGATTGAGTGATTGAAGTGGTTGGTGCCATTATTATTTGACTTTTTGAAAGGAAAATGCACATGAAATGAATTGAAATTCAAATGTGTGTATAGGATACAAAAATTTGGAATCAAACCAACTCAACTCTCTTTTCCCCTCATCTCTCACATCCTCACGCCCAAGGGGCAAAAGTTTTCTGGTTTGCTGGGCTGTGACCGAAACTAAAGGGAAGCAATAGTGTGATTTTGTGGCAAAATCACAAGTGCTAGCACACTTACGAGACATGCGAAGGTGATAGGGAAGTCCACCCATGAGCCGGGAACCATTCGACGAAGCTTGGAGCTTGACGAAGGACAAAATGAAGGCCAAACCAGTGAACTGCGCACAGCCCACTGCCGAATGCACAATGAGCAAATTTTTGAGTTTTGTTGTTTGCCGCGTCGCTCAACCGATCGATGTGAGTATTTCGTAACTTCTTCGATGTGTATTCGCACTTGATTCATGCTTATAATTGATCTTGGGACCTTAAAAGAAACCAACAATGGCATCTAGAGCAAGGTTTGAGCATGAAAAAGTTTAGGGCTTAAAATTTGGGTAATTTTTATTTGAGCATGATTTGAATAAATTGGATGTTTGAGTATGCTTAATACATGTTGAATTGAAGTTTGATTGGATCCATTTCAAGAAAATTGATTTGGAATAATTTTCCTTAAAATTGGATGTTGGCCGAATGGTTAGTCATACAATATGTCTTAGTAATTTTGATTTTTGATTCATTAGATGTGTTGGAAATCATTAGGGAATGTTTATTTAATGTTGAATTTGATTCAATTGGATTGAATTTTTAATTTGGCATTATAAACCCTAATTGCCGAGAGATAAAGCCCTATATATCTTGGTGATTTTTTGTTTCGTTGATCATTGGATGACTTGAAACGATTGAGGAATGTGATTTAATGTCGATTGTGGAATTAATTGGATAGAATTCGAATCGGACACAAAAATCCTCTCCATTGTCGAGAATGATAAAGCATGTTTGT
The DNA here is from genome assembly GCA_019454045.1 of Zanthoxylum bungeanum. Taxonomy (NCBI): domain Eukaryota; kingdom Viridiplantae; phylum Streptophyta; class Magnoliopsida; order Sapindales; family Rutaceae; genus Zanthoxylum; species Zanthoxylum bungeanum. Next base: position 79,228 of record SKCR01039622.1, on the reverse strand, counting down.
GTTTGATTTTGATCAAAATGTGTTGGACATGTGATGATGAAAATGAGCATGACTAATTGTGTATATTGATGTTTTAGAAATGTTAATTTGTGTAATTAATCATGTTATACACTTTGGTAATAAAATTAGGAAAATTGGATTTTTGGAATTTAATTATTTGGGCCTATTTTGTGAAATTGGGCTTAAGTGTTGTAATTGGGCTTGTTGGGCTTTGTTGTATAAAGTTGGGTTAAGACAAATTGGATTGGATCCAATTGGGCCCAAAACCGCATCCATAAAGCCCAAATGCGACTTAATGGACCTTTAAAGTTTAATTGGGCCTAATGAGCCAAGATTGATTTCTGGGCTTATGGGGTAACTCCCGGATTGGATTTTGGTTATTCGATTTGATCCGAGTTGACCAAAAGTCCACGCCTTTAGAAATTAATTAAAAGCCCATTGGACTTTAATTAAATTGACGTTAGACGTTAATCGGGCTTTGAGACCCGTAGCGATTAAATTTGGAATTTAAGTCGTAAAAGTACGTTAATAAAGTGTAGTATTTAATTTGGAATTAAATAGCGAATTAGAATTGAATGCATATTAAATTGGATTTAATGATGTAGTTTAATTTAATTCGAGAATATGTACTTTAAGTACTTATTCGCAAAACGAGTTTGACTCGAGCAAAATCAAATCGTTGTTTGAACATTGGATGGTCACTAATTATCAGATTAATTAATTTGATTAGATTGATTGATAACATGCTTGTGTGAATACATGGTTGCGATGCATGAATAATGTATATCATATGGATATTAGATGGGTGGGATAATTTTAGAAATTTTTGTAATAAATTTGATTTTTTAATTGGACCTGCGTGTCAAGCCTTATCACCTCCTTATTCTTTGTATTATCTTCTCACTTATTCCCCTCAATGTAAATGAGGTTTCTTTAGAAGTGTAGTGTAACGGGTAGAAGTGATGCTTGTGCTAGCGGGAGAGAGAAAGGAAGAGATTTGATCTAGGATCAATGTGTAAAGTATCCATCCGCATATCATTATTATTTATTTATACGCGCTTTATTATGTGTTTAGAATGCATGTTTAAGAGTGTATGATGATGAGACCTTAACAAATATAATAAATTGATTGCCAATTTGCACGCGAAAAACCCTCGCTAAATATTAAGCGTTTTTCCTTCCATTGAGTGATTCTTACTCAAGATCTAAGATGACATTGGTTTGTTGGCCAAAGTCAAGGCCTTTGTCTGTCGAGGATGTGTTTGAATCACGAAGGCTTTGTTCTATATTGGTGTCTTGTCCAAGTTGTGGTTTGTTGGCCAAAGTCAATACCACTTCTTGTCCATCGACATTGATTACGAAGCTTTCCATGGTCAATGAGTCGCGCTTGACTGGGATCATTAAGTTTTTTGTGCCAAGGCCAAGGCTTAGTTGATTCAGAGGAAAAAGGTTAGGTAATACATTGGATGTATTGGCATATATAAGATATATGTTTCAGACTTGGATGTCCCCCTACCGGATCTAAGAATTGGATTGGATCCAATCGATCTTAGTGTAGGCATTGCATTTTCGCATGTGAAACCCGATGATGAGTCTCAATTGGAGGCACTACCTTTTTAGCTGAGGATATTGCGGGAAACGGAGGTCGGAAGGGGAAATTCGGGAAAGTATGTCATCAAGTTCATTCCACAAGTTCACTGTCTTCGTTGGTGCTGCGTTCGTTCCTCCGTTTGAACCTCGTGCAGATTGCGGACGTTCGTGCCGCGTGCGAGGAGGCGTTCGAACGGAGCCGGTAATTCTGGTTTTGCTGCTAGCCTCACACCCCAGCCCATTTGGCCCCCCAAAGCCCATAAAACACATCCCAAATTAAATAAATAAATATTAAACATTAAATAAAATATTTAAATCATTTACCAATTAAATAAAACATAAAATAAAATCATGCCTAATATAAATAAATCAAATATATTATATACTAAAACTAAAAAGAAGATATGCCTAATTAAAATCAATCTTAACCAATTAAAGCCAATCATATATTTGACTTCCTAATTCAATAAGATATCCACCAATTTAAAAGTATTGACTTCCTAATCTAAACCAAATTTGTCCCCCCCTCAATCTTTGACTTTCCTTGCTAAACACCAAATCCTATCCCCTCTTTAATGCCAAAATCTCTTCCTTGTGAGACAAGGTGAAAACCTAGCCATTCTCTATATAAACCACCCTTCACCAAGCCTCTTGGCTCCTCTAGTTCACGCATATACACAAAAAAAAAAGAAGCCTTCCCATTGACGCCCATTGTAAGCAAGAAACAACAAGAATTTCTCTCCTTCTCCTCCCTCCATAACCGAAAATAACAAGCCTTCCTAAAGCCACTGAAATCAGCCCATGCACCCCTCTAAAACACGCCCAAGTAGCCCCCCTAAATCACCTTAAAACAGCAGCCCAAATCACCTTAGAGCAGCAGCAAAAATCCTCCCAAAACAGTCCCCAAAATCCCAAAAACAGTAACATAAAAACTACATAGATAATCTTAAAAATAATCACATATAATTGCACTAAAAACCCACACAAACTTGGAATAGTTTATTGGAAACATTAAAACAGGTAGCCCGTGCAGTGAGCAGCAAGACAGAAGCCGAATAGGAGCAGAACGGAGTTCGAACCGCAAGCAAAACAGCAAAGCAGTGAGCTAGGACGCTGAACCAGTGAACCAGAAAAGTTGCGGAGCTGTACCCCCTCTGATCTTCGTGGAACGCGAGTCCGAGAGACGACTTAAAAGGTTAGACCTGAGGGTATCTTTCACACCCGTTTTCTTTTTCCGCATTATTTATTAAGTATTACTTGTATGATTGTCATGTTAGAATGCATGTTGTGGTCTTTGAGTAGATAAACATGCATGAATTATGAAATGTAACATGTTGTGGGTATTGGATGAATGAGAGACGTGTCAACTCTCGCGGTATATCGGATGGAAACCCGGACATAAATTTCATAGCCGATTCCGAATGGACGGTAATATGATCTGTACTTGGGCCACAACTCCACGTACCGCTTGGGTAAACGGCACCATCTTTCTTTTGTTGTGTTGCTTTTGTTTATTTAGTTCTCTTTACTTGAATTCAATATGTTGTTTAGTTATGCATGATTCAACCGAGCGCATGGGCTTAGTGAGTTAGTCCAAAGGTCCTCCATTTGGGAGACAAAGAGCCGAAAAGGCCACCTTTGTGACACTACTTCGCCGCGCCGGTTGATGTGTGTTCGGTTGGATGCGAGATACGTTCAATCGGGCATACTTATTTTGATATTATTATCTTTTATGTATGGTTCAATCAAGCGCATGGGCTTAGTAAGTGGAATGAAAGATCCCTTATGGGGAGGGGTTAAAACCTGTTACCACGATGCTTTGCCGCGCCGGTTGATGTGTGTTCAGATTGGATGTAAGATGTGTTCAATCGGGCATACTTGGTTGATATGATTGGTTCTATTCTTGTATGTGTGATGTGACGCGCATGGGCTTAGTATGTTGGTCTAAAGGTCCTCTCTTTGAGAGATCAAGAGCCCCAAAAGGTCACCTTTACGGCAGTACTTCGCCGCGCCCTTTTATTTTGTGTTTATGTATTGCGTCCCATTTCATGCATCAGGTCTGTTCCCGTTCGAACGCATTTACGAACGCAACTCGAACGCGCATGTGTTTTTGCCTTGTCATGCATCAGGTCTCCCTTATGTTCGAACACGTTCACGAACGCCATACGAACGTAGGCATTCTGTTTCATTTTCGTTCGAACGCGTTAACAAACGCTATACGAACGTGAGCATTCTGTTTCATTTACGTTCGAACGCGTTATCAAACGCCATACGAACGAGAACCTTCTGTTTACCATTCGAACGCGTTTACGAACGCTATACGAACGCCCACGCACTTTCTTAGTTCCATAATGCATCAGGTCTGGTTCCGTTCGAACACGTTCTCGGACGCTACACGAACGCGAACCTTCTGTTTATCGTTCGAACGCGTTTACGAACGCTACACGAACGCGCACCCACTGAATCGAGTCATCTTCATTAGATTCCATGCATAGTTTTCCTAGTAGTTATCCCCACATGTATGAATACAACTATGTTAATGAATTACAATTCATATGCTTGTGTCGTGATAACATTTGAGTATTATTTCTTGTGGTATATCGGATGGAAACTCAGACGTAAATTCCGTAGCCGATTCCGAATGGACGGTAGTGCGGTCTGTACTTGAGATACAATTCCACGTACCACTTGGAAAAGTGCCCATATGTATGTTTGTATGGTTAATATGTGTGCTTGTGCTTTCTTGAATGTAATATGCAAATAAAGTTGTATGTTCGTTGCTATGTTGATATATGTTAAGCATGCGATTTTAGATATGAGATAAGTTTTATTTTGCATATGAGAATTTAGAAGCATGATACTCTTGGAAATAAGTGTTACTTAAGCTTGATTAAATTATTACATAAATCCTTTCATTACAAGTGACATGAGTAAGGGACCATTCCGAACCCAACGGTTGAGGTCTTCCCTTGCGAGGGGTGAGTGCGGCCTTAAATCTTTGTCCCGGTTCACACCGGGTGGCGACTCCATATTATTTAGTATTTCCCAACTAGTGCCGCGAGCCTAGGAACGGCGTCGCCCAGGTCCTGTTGTCCACACTTAGATATCTACCTAGTTAATTATCATACAATTTGTTGGCCAAAGTCAAGATTATGTGATATTTAATGGGATCCTAGCCCACTAGGAAACACGGTTTCCCGAGTACTCGACAGAGGGTTAGAGGCTCGCCGGAAAATAGTGGGAGGCAAGAATTGAATTTGCAATACTCGTTCAATTACTCGCCATACGCGCTCAAACAAATATCATTCGTCGTAATAAATTAAATATTAGTTGGACTATATATTCAAACTATTCATTTATAGTTGATTATATAATTGGATTATAGTAATCAATATAATTGATTTTAATCTATTAAATTATAGTTGATTAAATAGTTGGACTATTAAAATCAAGATAAAATTGAAAGATTGACGTTTAATACATAATCCTAGGGAGAATGTATTTAAATGGCTTAATTTTCAAAATTGGGAATAAATTTCAGGATGGTCCTAGAAATTAATAAGTTACTTTATTTGATAAAATAACTTATTAAGCCTAAACCCGGAGTTAAGCAAATAGTAGAGCATAATCTTTGGAAGATTTATGTAATGATAACTTTAGTGCTTAATCCATTAAGCTTGTCGCAGTAGACTCATTAATTTCTGAATCAGAACTAAGGATTAAATCCTTAAAGTATGATAATGAAATTGAAGGATCTTCAAAGAATCTATACTTAGATTTTAGAAGTACTAAATTGCAATAAATAATTCTTGGAGAATTAATGACTATTCTCAATGAGATAAAGTCAAAGTTTTCAATAAGGCAAGTAGCGCAAGGCGCACCTTACTTCGATATTCTAGAAGGCCAAAGCTTGGCCAAAGGCTTCTGGAGTGTTGAAACTGGCAAATGCAAAATCATTGTAGTCTTCTAGGAAGATAAATGACATATCCCTAAGTGTCTGCCTAAATATGGCAAACGGGATCGCGGAAGCGTGACTGCCGTTTGAACAAAGCAGATATGAAGGAATTGAAGACAAGCAAGGCTCTGACTTCAAATATGTTTGTCATAATTATGTTCACTACTAGTATTAAAATTGGATTTTAAATACTTAGTGTGGTACATAGAATATATGTGTATCGATGTTCAGAATTTGTTTTGAACAAGATACTGACTTCAATATAGATTTATCTGCGAATTTGAAACGGGACGAAAGTCGCTATTTTAACCGTAGATACCTAAGTTTAGGAACTACCCTCGGGTGTGTACTTAAATTAGGATACTATTATAATGTAACTAGTTTGACTAGAAACATTATCTCTATATCAGTGTTTAACCCGCTGCGGGTAAACCTTTATATTCTAGAACACTAAAGTGTTTTATTATATAAATATGATATTGAGATAAACACTTTAGATGTGAATAACAGAATTTATATTTTGAATATAAATAAATCTCGAATATATAATATGACAAATAAATAGCTCAACTGATTTGATCAGATGAAACTTTTGTGGCATTGTTGTCGGGGAAACAATTAAACAAGAATCGTATATCCACACTTTTGAATAGTAGGTACTAGGACTAATTTGATTCCATTCAAATAAAGTCTACGAATCTAGTTTATTAGGCAAAGTGCCTAAAACACTATTTACTTGGTAAAAGTGTAAATGCCACTTATCAGTTAGCCCTAGTTCATAGTGAAGCAAGTGGGCCCATGTCTAGCTAGGCTAGATGTGGATATGAATATTTCGTGACCTATACGGATGTGGCATTTCGTAATGGTTGTGTGTTTCTTTTGAAACACAAATTGGAAACTTTTACAGTTTTGACACAAAATAGACAAACAGATCGGCTAAAGTATTAAACCGTCACGGTAAGACCGTAATGGAAAATACTTAAGCAATAAGTTTCTCATCTACTTGAAAGATTATAGTATTCTTTCAAATAAGGACTCCTCCCGGAACACGTCAGTTTGACGGTGTGTCCGAACCAAGTAACCGAATTTTGTTGGACATGATAATGTTAATCATGAGTCGCTCTGAGCTACAATTTCCTTCAACGGATAAGCTTTAAACAGTGCAAGAAATTTTTTTGAATAAGGTTCCATAAAAATCTGTTTGACATATATCATATTAGATATGAACGGGAAAGAAACCGGGTTTCTCATTCCTGATGATTTGGGTATGCTAGGAATATGTTTGGATGATACCAAACTAGAACCCAAATATGGATAAGTGCCAAAATGTAGGTTATCATAGGGATACCATAAGTATTGTACTTATAAAACTCACTAAAGAACAATTATATTGTTGCTCGCCATGCGGTTTTCCTGAGAGGAATACCGATATACAGTGGTAAGTGTGAGGATAGTAAAACTCGATGAAAATCAGAGTAATACTATTCCTGGCACCGATTCCTAATGGAACACAAATAGTTCATCAAGGATGAAACTATTGCCATTAATATTTGAATACACAAGAACCGCGTAGTCGGAGAGAGTCAGAAAACAACCTGGGGTATGGGTTTCTAATCTCACCTCATAAAGATGTCTATCTTATTGAGGAATACCAACTGACTACGTATGAGGAAGTGATACCAGGTATCGACTCCCTAATCATGGCAAAGTGTCATGAATCCGAAATGGATTCCATGTATATCAACAAGTTTGGATACTAGTTGATGTACCGCAAGGCATTGTGCATATTGGTACTTTATAAGTCTTCCAGAAAGACATACATGGATGACAACATATCAACGTATAAAGCTAGGCTTTTATCGAAAATGTATCGTTATCAACATTGTGTTGATTACGATTCAACCTTTTAACTGTTGCCACGGTAAATCCATTTGGATAATGCTTGCTACCGCTGCATATCTCATTTATGAGATATGTCAGCTGAACGGAAAAATCACTTTCCTGAAAATGAAACCTTTTGGAGGATGTTTATAACACCATGTCGGTTTTGTCGTACCATAACTAGCAAACAAGGTTTGCGGGTTATTCGATCCATGTTTGGATTGAACCAAGCATTAAGTTCTTGGAATTATCGTTTTGATGTAATCATAATAGTTTATGATTTAATTCAAAATGAAATGATTCTTGTGTATATAAGGAGGTTAGTGGGAGCGCACTGACAATATTGTCTTGTAAATAATGATAATATGTCATTTCTTGGAAATGATATTCCCATAATAACTATCGGCGAAAGCTTGGCTTTCAAAAAATCTCTATGGAATCGTACATTGAAAAATGTACGCTACCTGGTGTCTCATACGTTTTGAGAATATGGATTCACAAACAGGCCAATCCTAGTGATAGTCACTGGATTGATATTAAGAACATCTGTTAGTATCTTAGAGAACTAATGATGTTGTCTTAATCTATGGAGAATGAGAACTTGAAGAGACTGGGATCACTGTAGCAAGTTTCCTAAACCGATAAAATGACTATAAGTTGCAAACGGTACTACAAAGTTTGAATAACGGCACAGTGAGCTGGAAATCTTCCAAGCAAGATACTGTTACCGAATAAACAACAAATGCGGGTTAATTGATGCAGCTAAGGCGGAAAAAGAAGCATTCTGGGTCGATAAACAAATCTAATTAGATTATATATAATTCTGTTAGCAGCTGAGCTAGGCGTCAGCACAGGCTAAAGAATTAATGGTCTCGTCAACGATCCAGATACATACTTCGATATTCATCTGATTCGTTCGGATCATACATCGTGGCGATGTGATGATCGAATAAATTGCATTAGACCATAATCATGCAAATCCGCTGACGAAAGCTTTTCTAAGCAGTTTAAGCCAACCATACATAGTTCGAGTGTAAGACACTCGAGTGACTGACTATAGGCCAAATGAGAGATTGTTGGACAATTATGACCCATAACGTCACTATTTGTACAGATCATGGTGTTGTTGTTGTACAAATTAATTATGTGACAAAGGAGATTGCACTCTTATCATTTGTGATTAGATCACCTAGATGCATAAATGATGAGAGGTCTCTATGATTTATTCCTGGACGGAGAATGATATGAGACATTATCAGTTCACGAAGGATAAATCATTAAATATCCATAGTCAGAGTATTATCGAGATTGGACATCGATGAATACGTAAAAGACTAGTATTACACTTGTGCGCGTTGTGATGGTACAACGGCATAGTTCTCATATATTTGGGTATAGGATACTCATGCAAGTGTAATAGGAGGTTGTGTTTCACCGATGGTACGGGAAACATATTCGCTCTGGATAGACCCCTTTGGAATTCCATTGGTAGTATGACTATGTGTCTATGGAAGTCCGAAATCAGTTTATGTGTATTTGGTCTTAATCTGAGACTTGCACCGCTAATACTTGCGACAATCAATATACTTTGGTTGAGGTCGTCCAGGGCTTTAAAGGTTATGTGTACGCCAATATTGGGTATATTGAGAATCGTAGTGTGTTGGGTGTGATGTCAAGACGGAAGTGTCACTCCAGTCATATGGAGATGATGATCACGTAGGATACGTGACTGGTTCTCTTAAATGCTGCAGCTATCGGGATATTATGACTAGGTCATGTTTATCCGATTATAGAGACTAGTTACCAGACATCCGACATGTGCTTCGTACGGGGCAGACATAATTCCAGCCCCAGGCCTAGCACGTGATCATCTGATACTGGACAGAAATACGCAATACTACGTATACTACGCCTGATACAGATCATTTATTCCTGTAAGGATGTTTCCGGAGAATTGGGTAGGCATGGCGCTTTGCTAGAGGCCAACCTTGTCTTGTAAATCGGTAAAACGTAGTACGAGGTACTTACGTGTTCGGATAGTCCGACGACCGAATTTACTGTCAACATATCTGGGGATCTCATGGGTCGCTTCCCAAAGATTCACCGATGACGTATAACTCGCACTCTAAATTAATCTGGGATTAATTAGATGAGAGAGAGAAAATTAGTCTGAGATTAATAGCGGAGATATTTTATCTGGGATAAAATATCAATTAAATAGAGATAATGATTAATTTAGAATTAATCGATTAATTAATATATTTGATATATTAAACGAAATTGGATTTCGACACGGAATTAAAATTAGATTTTAATTCGGGCGAACGAATTAATTTAGAATTAATTCGTTAGCGACGTGAATAGTGATTTCGCTAGGCGTAATCATTTAATTACGTCGCTACGGAAAATTCGTTAATTTGGAATTAGCGAACCCGAGCCCGAGATTATTTGCGAGCGCATTCACATTTCGAATTCGAGTGCGGCACGTCAAATCAAGCGTCAAATCGCTATTCGCATCAAGCGCCAAATCATTAGTCACTTTGAGTGATGTGACTTGACAACTTGATGGATTGAGTGATGGAAGTGGTTGATGCCATTATTATTTGAATTTTTGAAAGGAAAATGCACATTGAAATTCAAATGTGTGTATAAGATACACAAATTTGGAATCAAACCAACTCAACTCTCTCTTCATCTCATCTCTCCCATCCTCACGCCCAAGGGGCAAAAGTTTTCTGGTTTGCTGGGCTGTGACCGAAACTAAAGGGAAGCAAGAGTGTGATTTTGTGGCAAAATCACAAGTGCTAGCACACTTACGAGACATGTGAAGGTGATAGGGAAGTCCACCCATGAGACGGGAACCATTCGACGAAGCTTGGAGCTTGACGAAGGACCAAATGAAGGCCAAACCAGTGAGCTGCGCACAGCCCACTGTCGAATGCACAAGGAGCAGATTTTTGAGTTTTGTTGCTTGCCGCTTCGCTCAACCAATCGATGTGAGTATTCCGCAACTTCTTCGATGTGTATTCGCACTTGATTCATGCTTATAATTGATCTTGGGACCTTAATAGAAACCAACGGTTGACAAACTCTGGTTTACCCCAGAACTTGTGGGGGGAGCCTTGCTTTCCGCAAACTACGTTATGAACAAGCTACCTCACAGAAGATTGGACAAGACACCATATGAGTTGTGGAAATGTCACGTACCTTCCTACAAATATCTGAAAGTGTGGGAGTGTCTTGCCAAACTAATGGTTCCTAAACCTAAGAAGGTTAAAATAAGACCCAAAACTGTTGATTGTATATTCATTGGATATGCTCGCTACAGTAGTGCGTATCGATTCTTGGTACACAAGTCTGAGATTCCTAACATCAATCTGAATATGATAATTGAGTCAAAGAATGCGATATTTTTTGAAGAGACATTTCCTTGTAAGGAAAGACAAAGAACATAGTCTTTCAAAAGAACTATTGATACTGTCAAAGACCGTGATCAGGTTGACCAAGAGTCAGATCAACGTGGAAATATTAAGACAATCGATCCTAGACGTAGCAAAAGAGCTAGAACGTCTAAGTCGTTTGGTCCCGATTTTCTGACATACTTGTTAGAAAATGAGCCCCAAAGCTATAAAGAAGCAATGTTTTCCTCGGAGGCACCTTTGTGGAAAGAGGCTATCAACAGTGAGATTGATTCCATCATACAGAACCATACTTGGGAGTTGGTTGATCTTCCTCCAGGTTGTAAGCCACTGGGTTACAAATGGAAGATGAAACCGGATGGATCAATAGATAAGTACAAGGAAAGGCTTGTCATAAAAGGTTATAGACAAAAAGAATGCCTTGATTACTTTGACACATATTCACCAGTGACTCGTATCACGTCAATAAGAATGCTCATAGCTATAACAACTATATCTGTTCTTGAAATACATCAAATGAATGTAAAGACGACATTATTAAATGGTCAACTGGATGAAGAAATTTACATGGAACAATCATAAGGTTTCAATATTCCTGGACAAGAACAAAAGGTGTGCAAACTTATAAAATCCTTGTATGGATTAAAACAAGTACCTAAACAATGGCATGAGAAATTTGACAAAGAGATGTTGTCAAGTGGGTTCAAAACCAATGAGTGTGATAAATGTGTGTACACCAAATCAACTCAAAAATGATATGTCATTGTGTGTCTCTATGTAGACGATATACTGATAATTGGTAGTAATCATGAAATGATTCAATCTACCAAGAAAGTGTTATCCAACATATTTGATATGAAAGATTTAGGAGTAGCTGATGTGATCCTAGGAATTAAGATTTCTAGGACATCAGAAGGATATATATTATCTCAAACTCATTATATTTAGAAGATATTTGAGAAATATAACAAATGGGATCTAAGTGTGGCTAGAAGCCATGTAGACCTAACTCTTCATTTAGCAAAAAATACTTGCTCAAGCGTATCGCAATTAGAGTATTCGAGAATTATTGGAAGTCTGATGTATCTCACGAATTGCACACGACCTGATATCGCTCAAGCCGTGAACAAGCTTAGCAGATATACGAGTAATCCAGGACATAACCACTGGAAAGCCATAGTAAGAGTTTTGAGGCATCTGAGAGAAATTTCAAAATATGGGCTGCATTATACGAGATATCATGTTGTTCTAGAGGGATACAACGATGCCAACCGGATATCTGATACAGTGGATTCCAAATCTATGAGTGGATTTGTTTTCACAGTTGGTAGTGCAGCTTTGTCATTAGATAAAACAACGGAAGAAGCGAAATGGCTTCGAAATTTCTTTGAGGATATTCCAAGTTGGCCCAAACCGGAGCCAGCGATAAGCATACATTGTGATAGTCAATCGGATATTGGGAGAGCCCAAAATGTAATGTATAATGGTAAGTCTCGACACATACGTCGGAGACATAATACCTGCGGAACGAATACAGGTATTATATCTTGGCGGAACGAATGCAGCCCCGAGCCAGTGGAATAGATGGGACATCTGTGAGGGAAGATTTTCAACCTCCAGTGCTCTGTGGATCCTGGCAGAGGCGTCCATTTTTCGGGCATCCGAAAAAACCAAAATGAGATCAGGACTAGGTTAGTACAACAAATGTGACTTAGCACATACGTCACGCAGACTCAAAAGGACAACAACTTAAGTGCCCCGAGGCAGCGTCCTGTCTGGTGCCTCCCAAAACAACAATTCTGAACCTTACAATTCAATGTCCTGGTTAACCGGGCTACGGATCAGTGAGCGGCCAATGCCATGAACCGAGGTCTATGCTAGGCGGGTTTGGAGTTTGCAAACGCCACGATGGAAGAAACCTCCACGTGTTATGCTTCTATTGATCTGAGACGGTTAGGCAGACTATCCACGGGGGAAGAAACCTCACCGTGTTCGTCATCCCTTAAGGCTGCAAGATTCACCGAGGCACTAGGGCCTTCCCCGTGTTGTGCACCTGGTGGTTCTCAATGAGACTCGCCAGTAAACTCGCAGGGGCAGAAACCTCCCTGGGTTCGGCTTACCCGAGGTCACAAAGGTCATGGAGGCCATTCGGCCGTCCCCATGCCGTGTGTCTGGTGGTTCTTAACGGGATCAGCAAGACAACTCGCAGGGGCAGAAACCTACATGGGTTCGGCTTACCCAGCTATTCCTAAAAAAATATGAGTCATGTGGTAGTAATGCTCCGGCCTCGGGGATTTGATAATGACACCCGAGATTGGCGTGCCACGAGGGGTTCGTGCTTTTCCCACATGTACTTCATCCCTTGATGCGTTCTGGATCCTCAAAGGTGAAAGCACCTTGGTCGGAACACTTCCACACTGGGGTTTGATAATGACACTCGGGATTGGAGTGCCGCAGGCTTGGTGCCTTTCCCAGATACTGAGCACCCAATCTCTAGAATATCGAACACGGCTTTCCCACTCAATTAACAAACAAGTAAAGTTGACAAGATTTTAATTTAAAAGAGAAAGTCTTATTAATTTTTATGGGATCTACTGTCATTCTTACAACTCTTTGCGAGTCATTTTAAGAGAGGCTCTAAGATAGATTTTCGGCTTTCAGATGTAGTTGTCCAGTTGTATTCTTCTGGTATGAACTTTTCTTCTGATGCTCATGATCAACTCTGATAGGATTCCCCCAAATCGAGCTCTGTGAAATCATCTCTGAATAACTCTGGAGCTCGGTCAGGAACTCATTCTATGACTTCTCGTGGTCCCCCGTGAGATTTTTCTCATTCCTGCTCATTTCGGGTGGCATGTGTCAGGGGGAAATACCCAAACTGTCCCGGTTACACGTCGAACTTCATGAGGATGGTAAACTATTGTGCCGAACTAATCCAACTGCGTCCGACCTGATCCGTAATATTTGAGCTCATTCTTTTTATCGGGGAGAAAAAGATAGGACTGACCCGGGCTTCCAGGCTATAGTGGTCGTGATCAGTTCTGATGTCTTCGGTCTCTGATATTTGCACCATGTTCTGTCATCAGGTCGGTAAAATCCAGGAGACCGGGTCTGTGTACTATGTCAGGTCAAGGAACGGTCAATTTCCTCAGACTATTCATCCTCCCAAAAGCAGAGATTCCCCCACTGCCTTTGCCGAGCTGTTCAAAGTACTTGGTCGCAAAAATCACCATCAACAAGGATTTTGATGATGTCATGTTAGATATTTTGACGAGCATTAGTGAGCATTACAAAATGATATCGAAGTAAATGGATGTGAAGACTAAAGAACTTAATGAAGATATCTAGTGTAGTCTTATAATTTATGGTTCTCAATACAAGTGAATTGATGGTTTAAGTACTCTAAGCTCATAAGATTCATGCACATTCATATAGATGTAATAGGCTCATGTGTAAAATATTTTTTAATCTTAAAATCCTGAGTTTCTACACTGAGATCGGCATATCGGTCCCTGATACTGGCATACCGGTGACTCTGCTCTACCTTGTGGCAGTTTTGCATGCTATATGAAATCGGGCTACTCCGTACCGGTCTACCATACTCTTCAGTCTGGAGTTTGTATAGCTACTAGAACCGAGACATATCTTACCGGTCTCCATACCGGTTAGCAAATCGGCATAACGGCCACCATACCGATCAGTAATCTGGTTGGTCTACACTTTAATCTTCAATGGTCTTATTCATATAGCCGTTTAAATTATAGGACTGACATATCGGCCCCTGTAAACCGGTATACTGATCTCAAGACATAGAGTTGAGACATTTATCACATTCACTAGATATTGAGCCCCAATTTCATTTTTGCCTAGTCGTTTTAACAAAATATGGGGATATTGAAGAAGTTAGAAGGTTGCTTATTTAATTGAAGCGGTTTGACCGGTTTCTTGTCTTTGACCACACCATATTCACGGCCGGTTCCTGATTCGACTGGTTGAACCGGCCGGTCCAGTCCAATTTTTTAAAAATATTAGGTAAAATGATTTAAAAGTTTTAGATTACGAAGCATAAATTTTCAAATAAAGTTTGAGTACAAATCTATAAATGGTGTAATTTTTTGGTGATATATGAGTGGCGTGATATCACCAACAAATTAATAAATGACATGTATGATTTAATACTCATATTTTTAGTTATTTTTTAATATTTTAGCACGTGTGACAATGATTATTGAATTATTGTACGGATGACGTGGTATCTCCGTTGTATAATATATTTTCTCTTATAAATGATCGTCCATGCACTTACTTTAAGATACTGAAATTTTATCTCTTTCTGTGCATACTTAAAAAAAAAAATATAAGTATATCATTATTTAAAAGATTAATATTAATAGAATTTGATTTCTATATCTGTTTCATTATATATATATATAAAAAAAAAAAAAAAAAAAAATTCGAATTCAATTGTTTCCCACAAACAAATCCAAATGTAACTTTTAAAGAATGAACCCAAACCCATCTAGTTAATAACGTGTCGATTTTTTATTGGTTTCTAAAAATATAAGAGCAACAATTTGTACGCAGGTCATAAAAAATTAATTAATCAGAAAAAATGTGGAGCTTCATTTGGAAACTTTTTTGGTTTTGTGGCCGAAGTGATTTTCATATTAATTCCTCTGTTAATATACAGCATATAAAAATATGGGGATATTGAAGAAGTTAGAAGGGTGCTTATTTAATTGTACACAGTTTAATAAGTTTTTTTATAAAAAAAATTAAAAATTTCATTTATTTGAAAATTAATAGCAAAGCCAGAATTTCAATTTAGGAGGGGTCGTGTTCTAATTAAAACATAATTAATATATAAAGAGAGATAATCTAACTTTATTTCCGTAGGAAAATAACAATAATAAAAATGAAAACAAAGAATATTTAGACTTTCTATAATTAATTTTATTTAATTGTAGAATAAAATTAAACCGGCTTACATAATAAATAATTTTTTTAATTAAAAATTAAAAAAAAAAATTGAACCGGTCCGGTTTATCGATTTTGGCCGATTTTTACCGGGTTTAACCGGTTTTTTCCGGATCGTTTTTTTTATCTTTGACCGCATCGAATTCATGGCCGGTTCCCGATTCAATCAGTTGAACCAGCCGATCCGATCTGATTTTTAAAATATTGTGTAGAATAATTTAAAAGTTTTAGAATACGAAGTATAAATTTTCAAATAAAGTTTGAGTACAAATGTATAAAATAATCCTCCATGCACTTGCTTTAAGGTACTGAAATTTTATCTCTTTCTGTGCATACTTTAAAAAAAAATATACGTATATCATTATTTAAATGTATATGTTTAATCACATAATAAATAAATAATCACAGAAAACGCCTTAGATATATTGGTCATGATTTTCTGAAGAATTAATATAGAAATGTTATCTTTTTTCGAGATCGAGGTTTTTTTTAAAAAAAAAAGCTTTATCGTCAATTGGTTTGAGATATTTTTCACTCTTTTATTGTAAAAAAAATTTGAACTCCAAAAAAAAAATTAATATCATAGTACACATCATTCATATTTGATAATAAATTTCTAAACACTAGTCACGACTCTTCATTGTCATTTAATTGAATGGCTCTTATTTCAACTAATTTAGACAAAATCGATACATTATTCTCT
Source organism: Zanthoxylum bungeanum (assembly GCA_019454045.1). Classification (NCBI taxonomy): domain Eukaryota; kingdom Viridiplantae; phylum Streptophyta; class Magnoliopsida; order Sapindales; family Rutaceae; genus Zanthoxylum; species Zanthoxylum bungeanum. The sequence goes on along the minus strand of SKCR01039622.1, from coordinate 62,703 downwards.
TAGGATATTAATTACATACATAATCCAAATTAATTGTAGAGCCTTTTTTAATATCAAAGCATCAATCATTATATAGATATGTATGAATAACACTAATTGAAATCTCAAAAAATAGAATTATTTAGCCTATAAATACAAGAGAGTTGGTGTTGGTTGATGAACATTTTATAATTAAGCAGTCTCTTAGAACATCAAATTAATCGATTAGTTGAAAAATGTGGACTTGGTTTTGGGAATTTGTTCTCTTTCTCTTTGCGAGTAAAGGTCTTTGTGCTCTTGCCTCTTATATGCTAAAGGGGAAAAGGAAGATTAGTTGTTCCAGAAATTGAGAATTTCATATTTTGGTGTTATGATGAAGATGAATTAAAAGTAACAGTGCTTTGTTTTAAAGTTGTTCAAGACTTCAAGTGCTGTAATTATGGAATTGGAATGAAATAAAGTTGAATAATCTTTTATTCATAATTTAACTCATGTATGTGTATATGTTTTTCTATTTTTGTGCTAATTAGTTCACATCATTAACGTAATTAGAAAATTGATTCAGTTAAGATAAAATTTGATTTTCACAAAAATAATAGTTACTTTTCATTTAAGCATTGGTAAAATAAAATTATTTATTAATAAATCAGATTTTTTTTTTTTTTTTTTTGAAATGAGGAAAAAAAGGATTGTTTTATACTGCCTTGATTCATATTTTATAGTGAAAAAATTACAGTATTATGTGTGGCTTAACTAATTTATAATGTCATTTTTATCTAATTTTAGATAGGTGTGGATAAATATTAACAGAATTTGATTTCTATATCTGTTTCATTATAAAAAAAAATGCAAAAAAAAATCGAATTCAATTGTTTTACTGTAGAATATATTTAGGGGTAGGAAAATAACAAAAAAATATATATATTTGGACTTTATGTAATTTGTGAAGTTTTAGAATTTTAATCAATAATAGAATAATTATCAAAATTGATTTAAAAATATTTCAAGTCCATTATGAGGTGGCATCGCCACTTGAAATACTGTCGTAGCAGATAAACTATATATTAGTAGCAAAATAATTTGAACATGAAGCTTTTAAGAATGGATTTTGGTTCATGTGGAGACTGCTTAAGGCTGGAACGTATCATTTTCATTGTATATATGTTAATCTCATAAATAAACAATTACAAAAAAAAAAAAAAAAAAAAACACCTTATATATATTACTCATGATTTTGTGAAGAATTAATACTCAAGTGTTACCTTTTTTTAAAAAAAATAAAATAAAAATTAAAAATTACCATATGTGATATTTTTTCAATAAAATACATAATATTACTATTTCATTGTAAAAAAATTGATCTAAAAAAAATCGTAATACACTTTTTTTTTTTGGGTAAACGATGGAAACTCCGCCACCAAACCACCCATTCTGGGCCGCAGCACAGGTAAAACCACCGGCTGTCCCAGACTCTTACAAGAAGTGCACCCCCTGGATTCGAATCCAGAACCTGGACCCTACACTACCAAGTCACACCCCTTGAGGACAAAATCGTAATACACACCATTCATATTTGGTAATAAATTTCCTAATATTAGTTGTGGCCCTTCATTGTCATTAATTGAATGACTCTAATTTTAACAAGAATGGTTCATTGTTTCATAATTATAATATTAATCATATGTAAACTTCAAATAATTATATAGCCGCAATTTTCAAAATCAAAAGGTTAATTCATACATGGATATGCATGAATGACACTAATTAGAATTTCAAGAAATAGAATTGTTTAACTTATAATTACAAGAGGATTGAGTGATGAACAATTTGTAATTAAGCCGCTAGAGTTAGAGCATCAAATTAATTAAGCAGCAAAAAATATGATTTTATATTTTGGAATGCAATAAAATTTTATTGTTATTTTGTTTGTGTTCATCATAAAAATATTTATATTTTATATTTTTATGCTAATTAGTTCATAATCAGTAATGTAATCAGAAAATTGATTCAATAAGGACAAAATATGATTTTTACAAAAATAATAGATACTTAGCGTTATTAAAATAAAATTATCTCATTAATAAATTAGACTTTTAATTGAAATAAGAGAGATTGTTTATGCTCTACTGATTAATTTTATAATGCGATTGTTTTCTTAATGGTTTAGAATGATCAAAATCAAACCAATTTCATTGATAACGTATATCATTTTCTTATTGGTTTCACAAATTTACATTTAACGCCCCATATACTAGCACATCTCATATTATAAATATAAAAATATATGAGCTAAATGATACAAAAGTAAACTTTTAGGGATTATAATAAAAAAATATGTAAATAAATTTGGATAAAATATTAAAAATTTAAAGTTACAGGGGTAAAATTTTTTTAAATCAATATCAGTTTTGTCTGGATCAATTTAATTAGACTATATTTTTAGGCACGAATTAGATTAAATGTTGGATCAGCTGCTCACCTAATCAACTCTATAATTGGCCATGCACATCTTTCATCACTCTTCCCTGATTCTTGTTTACGTTATTATATTTTTCTGTCGATTTTGTTCCTCTACGTTAATTAAGAATTATTATGACAAAAATGTTAAATAATTTCACAATCATCATACAAACAAAATCTTTTTAAAAAAAAAAAAAAACATATTCAGAAACTAGAAATTGGTTGATCAACCTCACCTTATTCTTCTTAATGATTGTTTATTCATTTATCATCAAATTTGAAGGGATAAATATTAAACCCCAGTGAAAGATTATGATCTTTACAATTAAATTATATTCCTAATTTTTTTTATTATTGTTTTTTAATATTTGTAAGATGTGATCATGCAGAACTTGTATAATGTGGCCAGTTTTGACTAATGGAAACCCTCATAAACAAAATATACAAAGGTGAGAAAAAAAAAAAGATAAGATTATGAATAAAATAGACATTTCAATATGATAAAGATGCATTTTCAAAGAGTGTTTCAAGAATTAATAAAATTAACTTTTGTTAGCGTCATTGCACTCGATGAAAGACTTTGATGATACAATACTAGAAATTTCGACGCGCATTCGCGAGTATCATAAAAAAATATCGAAGCAAATGGATGTGAAGACTCCAGAGCTTAATGAATATATGTAGTGTAGTCTTATAGCTTAGGGCTCTTAGTGTAAGTTAGTTGATAATTTAAATACTTTAAACTCATAAGACTCATGCGCATTCATATAGATGCATTAGGGTCATGTGTAAAATATTTTTAAATCTTCAAATTCTGAATTTTTGCACTGAGACCGACATGCCGGTCCCTAATAATGGCATACCAGTGACCCTGTGACCGGCGTAAACACACGTGTATAACGCAAGCGCACATATCGTTCAAGTAGTATAAAATATCGATCCACGAGGACTTAATTCATACTGTTGTTATTAATTGTTGATACTATTTATTTACAAATATCTAATTATAGGGAGAAGGGAATTGATTGCTTTTGGTTGGTTGAATGTGGTATTGCAAAATAAAATAAAAACAGACTCAAAAGAAAACTAAGGAAAATAAAAGAAAAGACTCAAAGGTCTAGGGTCGTGACTCCACACAATATTATTATAAAGATAAATTGATTCTCTTATCTATGTGTAATAAATCAGATTGCTAACCTGGAACACGAAAATATGCAAAAGCCTCTGTCGATGGTCAGACGCAAATACCCAGTATAACCCAATTGAACAATATGTCTATGTCAACCAAATTACCTGGATTCATTAAGACCAAGTTCCAATTATGGCTACCTATCCTGTAAAGAAATCTATTAAAGGGTTATCTATCCTCAAGGAAGATCGTGGGCTATTGAATCTAAGGCTGAAACTTAAAATCCCTATGTCTAGTTCATTTTAAGTTTACCAAATCAATCTTATTAATGACCAGTTAACAAGAAGCATTAAGCTTAAGACTCAATAAACAATCTAAAGAATTACCCATAAAAAGAAAATCAATTATAAGGTGTGGATATTGTGTTTCATCACTTCCCTAGAATAAAATAAAATGCTGGGGTTAGAGGATCCACATTTAATATTTCTTATCTAGGAATCTCACTTATTATAATATATAAATTATTTTATATTCTGCTTTCTCATGAATTAATAATGTTAAACATTTAAAACCAGCCATATAGGCGGTAATCCATTTAGTCTAACTACACCAGCCATATAGGCGGTAATTATCAGTCACATAAAGACCAGTCATATAGGCGGTAAAGTAATTTATATTTAACCCGACCATATAGGCGGTAATAAAGTCTGACATTAATTAATCCGGTTAAATTATAATTTATAAATTATAGTTAAGTGAGATTTACCTAGATAATTATATTAAATGTTTCACCTTTTACCCCAGCGGAAATTTAACTACAAAACATAAAAGAAAAGAGAAGAAGGAAGAAGAAGAACTACTATTATTACTGAAAATTAAAATACATAATTAAAAATATTATTTATATATACAAAACTAGATGCAATCCTCTAAAAACAGGGAAAAACTCCCAGGAAAGCACACCAAATGAAGTGAAGAGGAGCTGAATTTATAGGCAGTTTCGGCTTCTGGCGTCGCAACGTATAGTGCTTGGCGTCGCGATGCCAGCACGCGACTTTGGTCCACGCAGCTTTTGACCACGCGCATTGTCGGCACAATCAGAAAGTGACACGTGTCACGCGGCAGAGCGGCACAATCATAAGACGACACGTGGCGTATGGTGAATGGCTGGATTTTTGGTCAAATGAGAAGTTGACACGTGGCACGCACTTAGGATTGGTCAAATGAGAGGTCGGCAGGTGGCAACATGTGATTTGTCCAATATTCAGTCCAATGAGAGATTGACACATGGCACGCGCTTGCTTTGGTCCAATGAGATTTCGACACGTGGCATCTGGCGCACTTTAGCAGATCTTCTGTGATGATGACATGTGGCACGTCGTACGTTAGCAAGATCGGCGCACGTTAGCAAGTCCAATTTCTCAGATTCTGACACGTGTCCCTCGGCGCATGTTAGCATGTACGGCTCACTTTAGGCGTCGCGACGCGTAGGGTCTTGGCGTCGCGATGCTGACAAATTACAAAATTGCCCTTTTGTCATTTTTTTCTCTATTTTGGCCCCAAATTACTTCCAATGTTTTCTCAACTTTATTTATCTGCAAAATAACACAAAAGACATCAAAACGTTCACAATATTTGAAAAAGAAATATTGGCCCCAACTTTACTTCCAATATTTTTCAGTTTTATTTTTTTGTGCGATAAAACTGAAAAATAATATATATATATATATATATATATTATATATATATATTAATATATATATATTATATATGTAAATAATTTGAAAAAGACCAAATTTTTTTTATGGCTTGTTAGAGCATGAATAGCATGTAATGTGATCCTGGTATTAGGGGTGACAAAACGAATCAGCGAATCGAATTTGTATCGAATCCTAAACGAATCGAATCAAAATGTGATGGATTCGTATTCGATATTTATTAAACGAATCCTAATATCAAGATTCGTATTCGATTCGTTTATTAAACCAATCGAATACGAATATTCGTTTAGTCAATGATATCATTTAATAAAATAATTTATCACACTTGATTTACATTAATTCTTCATAAAATATATACATATGAAATATGTAATTAATATATTTATCAAAAATACATCACCAAATATCGAAATTATTACGTTTTTTTATGATAATTCGCTATAATTTCTCGAATTTTAATTGAAAATTAACAAGAATTAATAAATAAAAATAATAAAACGAATCTTAAACGAATAAACGAATCAGTGAGCTTAAATTCATATTCGATTCGTTAATAAACGAATCGAATCGAATTGAGCCATTTATTAAACAAATCCATTTTTTTCAAACCCATATTCGCTTTAAAGCGAATCGAATCGAACGAATAAACGAATCCTGACCCAAATTGCCACCCATACCTGGTATGTAGGATATATGGTTATGCATGTATAATATGCTTTATTTTTCTTGATGCTCTATATTCATATGTGTGTGTGATAAAAATCCTCTGTATATCTTGTGCTTGCACCTTACATACACGATTTTATTAAGTCAAAGCTTGGTCACATGTATGAGTTTTTGGACTAGCAATCTAATTTATACCATACTTTGTTCACTAAAATATTGTGACATTTGACTAGATGACATTGCTATCCCCTTATAAAAGTAAAAGAAATAAAATTTTTTACATGAGACTGAAGTGCAAAAGAGCCAATGAGCCAAATTTCAAAAGCTAAGGGAAAAAACCTTCACTCGTAAGAGTATTTATTTATGCGCTCATGATTGTTATGGGGAAAATATCATAGCATACAACCAATGTTGCTTAATTTCACGTCCTATGGGTGCTGGGTTTGAACATCTATTTTTGTGGACTTGGTTTGTTAAGAGATGAATTTCTTTGGTTGTGTCCATCTCATAAAATAAGGTCTTAAGCCTTGATTCGTTGTGCACTTATTTTTCACGCAAGTGCTTGTTATGCTTTGGTGTTTATGTCATATGCATAAGTTTTGTATTTAGCCAAAGTTAAAATGATGCATATTGTTTCATGTCATAAACAGCTGAATACTGACTGGGTATCATTGTATTTGCTTGAAGTGATGTTTCAGTCAGTTTTTTATAAGCTTTTTTTTACCTCATGATGTGCTTGTGTGTGCTCCATGTCATTGCATACCATTTGTGTTGCACATCTTTGAGTGTTTACTTCCCGTATGATTTTAAGCTAACTGTGTGGGTCTTTTAGTAAGAGGGAGTAAGTTTTGTTTGCATATACTCTCACATGTGTTACCTATTGTTGTTTATCTTGGTTCTTTCATCCTTTATCATTTCGTGACAAAAAGGGGGAGAGTTTTTAAGAGGGAGTAGTAGCGTAGTATATCCATTTGATATCTCCGTTTTAAGGAGAGTTATGATTAAGGGGGAGAATGATATCTACATGTACATGCATGAGTTTTATACATGTTTTATGTTATACTTGATAATCTCAATGTTTTTCACGGTATATTGTTGTTTGTGGATGTTTCATGTAAACATGTTTGTTAATGTGGTGTAATTGATTTCAAGACTACTTGGTTAGGTGTTAGATCGAGTCTTTATGTAATAAGTCACTGTTTTGATGGTTGACAGTTGGCTATTTTTCTTTTCGGGTATATTATCGTAGTTTTTGTATTAGGTAGTGTTTTGTCACGGAATGTCAAATGAGGAGATTGTTAGTTCCATTTTTATTGGCAATGCCCGTGACAAAACAAGTTCAATTGAGTTGTAATTTATCTTATAGTACTTGGTGCAATTGGACTGATTTTTGACAAAGCTGAAGCATCTTCGTTAATGGTGCGGTCGTTTTGGCGTTCGAACGTGTGGCGTTAGTGGCACGTTCTACATCTGAATGCGTTTTTCAGCCTTTTATCTTTGAAAAACCCTAGCTTTTCACCATACCTATAAATAGAACATGTAGCCACCATCCTCGTGAGTTGAAACACATTTCCCTTGAGACTAAATCTCTCAAAGCTTTCAACATTTCTTGATTCCACCATTGAAGTCTTCTTCATCTCATTGTCTTCTTCATTAATGGTGAGATTCAATCTTTGATAAACCTTCAACACAACTTAACCCAAAATTCCTAATCCTTCAGAGTTCTTTATGAGGAAGTTTGGTAGTCGGAGTTCCGGCGTCAAATGTGATACAATCTACTCGGAGACTTCAGGGGTTCTGAAGAAAATCGTGGGTCGCGGGCTTGAGGAGTTGCCTTGAGTTCTTGCAGTATTGAGGTACTTGAGTCGGTGGAGTTGGCATTATAGGTCTAGACCATCGCTATAAGTTTTTCTCTATATAGTGGATTAGGCTGGTAGCCGATATACCCAGAGTGGTTTTTTCCTCGCACGAGTTTTCCACTTCGTCATCAAAATTATTGTGTTGATTTTGTGTGATTGGTTTATTTTTCGCAATTTAGATTTAGATTTTGCTTTGAATTGATATTGTGAATTTTATTGCTGTTGGTTGATATTGTAATTGCATGTTAAAATTCCATAATTACAGTAATAATGACTTGTCTTGTTTATTGTGTTTAATTCTGCATAGAGTTAGAACTTAGGATAAATACGAATTTTCACCGTGGATAACATTTATGATATACCAAGTCAAAATAATTTTTGAATCTTGTGTATCTAAAGGTTTTGTAGAAGATACAAAGGCCAGTATTACTCTTCAGTTGGCCGTCACCAATCCGGAGCATGATTCTACGGAGTAAAATAGTTTCTATATGAGGTGTTCTGGTAAGGTATCTAGAAAATAATGACACTAATTAAGTAATGCTATTTGACTTAGTAAGTTTACGTGCTTGTAGATTGTAAAGCTCTCATGTTATTTTATGCAAACAAAAATAAACTCTTCGGATCCTAAAGATAGTTTATTTTGTTTATGGTATCGTTTCTCTTCTAATCCATATGCATTTTTTGCTATCAACGATCATTAATCAGTAACTCATCTGATCCTCAAAAGATAGTTTATTTTATTTTGTTGGGTTTGGATAATTAATGTTCATTATATTGTAACTTTTGATGGGTGAGGTTGTTATTTGCACTCTCTATATTGCTTCATATGTTATAAGGTATCGTTGATATAATATCTACAATTGATTCACTTCAAAGGGATCTTCCTTTTGCCTCTTAATTTTTCTTCCGCTCATGATACTTTCTTTGTCATATATATCTCAATTTTCTGCTGAGGATTGATTGGCAGCAGTTTTTGTGGTTGGTTTCTCATTAACAGGTAATCCTATGTTATTTATATAGTGGAGTTGCAAATTAACAATAGTTTCTTTTGATCAAATTCACTAGAATCTTTTAATGATGTTTCTGATCATTCCCTCTTTCTTCCTCATTGTAGAAGATGGTGAAAGTGATGAGCAAGTGGTGCTTGTAAGCCAAAGTGGTAATGCCAATAGATTTAAAGTTTGGGATATTTCGATACAGTCTCCTTATGCAAGGTAAAAACATCCCCCATTATGTTTAATTTCTGCATTTTACCATGAACATGCACAGTGATATTATATAAAATAAGAGACATTATATGTTATAATGTGTTATATTTGATTATCTTTACTTCAAATAACAAACATTATATAAGCAATTTTTATATTGCATGGTTATTGAAATTCTTTAAGCAATTGTTAATATATTATTTGTTCTTTTTTAACAGAGTTTGTACCGGATGGATTTGCGTGGCTATTGAAGTTCTTTACGTTACTTCCAAATCTTATATCAAATTTTATTTATGAAAACAACTTTTGTTTTGAAGATATTTTACTTCAATGTTGGGTTATTCTTAATGCTTATTTAAAGACTTTTGTGGTTTTTGTGTTTATGTAGTGAATTCGGATTGTTCAATGATGAATGTTTACAAGTGGTGATGAACTATTATTGTCAAAAATATTGTGACATATTCATGAAGGATAAAACTAGTAAAGTATTGTGACAGTTTGTTTGTCTGTTATATGATATGACTACACCTACGATTATGGGTGGGAATTTGAGTCAGGATTCGTTTATTCGTTCGATTCAATTAGTTTTAAAGCGAATACGGGTTTGAAAAAATAGATTCGTTTAATAAATGGGTCAATTCGATTCGTTTATTAAACGAATTGAATACGAATTTAAGCTTATTGATTCGTTTATTCGTTTATGATTCATTTTATTATTTTATTTTACTAGTTATTGTTATTTTTCAATTAAGATAAGAGAAATTATGGCTAATTACTATAGAAAATTAATATTATCGATATTTGGTGAGATATTTTTAGTAAATATATTAATTATATATTTCATATGTATATATTTGTGAAGAATTAATGTAAATAAATTATGTTATTAAATAATATCATGACTAAACGAATATTCGTATTCGATTCGTTTAATTAACGAATCGAATACGAATCCATCACATTTTGATTAGATTCGTTTAGGACTCGATACAAATTCGATTCGTCGATTCGTTTTTCCACCCTTACCTACGATGACATATACAAAGTTTATCATAAATCCCTTCAAATGACATATTTTAACCGTAAAAGTATGCATTTTTTCACGTAGTGATTGAAATTAAAATACTAATGTTTTTTTAATGAATATTTCAATACCAAAAATGGTTGTAGAAAAATATTTTTCTTTAAAAATGAAAATTATTTTCTTCATAATATTTAATTGATATAGTTTAAAATATAACTAAGAAAAATAGACCCACTTATGGCAATTTATAAGTATGGGGATACATATCGGGTTCATTCAATCAATGGATACGAAAATTAAACTAGTACATGATTTTAATGAATGAGCTCTTGAGAGTTGAGCCCCCGATCAATATGTAAGATCCAGCTGCTACCAGCTGCATGGGACATGCATGAGATGTTGGGGTTTTGGCGCGGGCGCAGTGGAAGCTCACGACTACCAGATGCACATGGGGGCTGCCCAGGTCAGCCCCAACAGTACTAGGGTAGTTCATGGGATGCCCAAATAGTGACTAATTCACTGTTTGGACAGCCGTCACCCGGTTGGCTCAAAAGTCACATGGTAACGCCGTTTTTCGCCGTTTTCGCATATTTCAATTCCGAAACCGTTTCCGGCAATTGTTCCAACACCCAAAACACATCCAATACATTTATATGACATAATTTTTATCACCATAAAAATAGTTTTTCCAGATCTGATCCAGAGGACAAAAATATCAATTTTTCATGTTTTAATCCAATTTTCTCAACATTAATCAAATTAATCACAACACAAATCCAAGTCACCACCAGTAAAGCACCCAAGAATAATTTTAGGCATTACAAGAGTGGTTATAACACTCTAGAATGGCAACATATCATCGAATGATCAAATTGAATAAATATTACAATAATATCATCCAATATCACTTCACACATGCACCAAGCCTTTAATTTAATCCTCCAAATCAAAAAGTCCCAATTTCTAATAAGTAAGTAAACTCTAGAACCATTCTAACAATTCAAGAACAAGAAACTAATTTTCTACACTTAATAATATTAAAGATTACCTTATATTCTTCAACTTTCTTTGGGTTTTTTCTTGAATTTTTACTTTCTTCTTCCTTGAATCATCAAGCAAAAATTGGAGAGCTATTTTGGAGGATGTTTCGGCCATGGCAAGCCAATTCAAGAAGAAAAGAAAAAGTTTTTCTTTAAAAAAATAAGTTGCCGACTTTGCAAGGGTATTTTGGTCAATTTTGCAATTTAATTTCTTTAAATTAAAACAAACTTTATATTAGCAAATCAAATTTGCACACCTAAAGTTAATTAAAACATACCACATGTATCAATAATAATTAGCCATATAATATAACAATTATGAAATATATATATCATTTAATTATTTAAATATTTAACATTTAAATATCTAAATAATTAATTAATATATTTATTATTATATATGTATTTTTTATTTACATTAAATAACAAATACATATATTAATGGCATGTGTCAAAGTCTCATTTGACAAATAATTAATGAGTATCTAATGAAATTATGTATCAGATATAAATACACAATAATTATTAATTGACCAAAATCCCCTAAAGCATGTGTTTTCGTTTAACCTTTTAAACGATTCGAATTAACTTATTTAATCTGGTGAAGTATTATGAATAATATGTATTATTCATAACGTGTTGTCTAAGTGCTCAACGAGTACACTTCATATTGTGAGACTCTCTAAGTTTAAGTTTATCTGTCACGAAATCCAATTTTGTGTCCATAATTCACCCACTCATGAATTATGACGACCACAGATAATATCGCTAAACTATTCAAGTCGAGGTCATTGCATACGTATAATCCATTCGTCACAAACTATCCAAATTATATCTGGGATATAGATAAGAACGTCAAATCATTATGGTATAATATAGTCGACTTTCAAATTTACGATCTCTAAATAACACTCGGAACTCACTTCCGAAGTTATACCACGGCCATGGATTTACTAGATCGCAAACACGTGTAGGATACATATGCCCTGTACACAGGACTGATGGATTCTATCTTGATACACACCGGATATCATGAGCATCAGTCCACACCCAACGAACAGGCGGATGTCTGATCTAAATATATCGGTGATGTGACTACCATCAAAGTGTGGAGGATAACTCATATATCTGCTGTGGTATCTCAAGTCGAAGGACCACTATGCTTGCTCAACTCGAGAAGATTCCTATTGACGTTGGTGTACCATCTATTAGGAAATATTCAGTGAGTCGTTCAGTGTTTATCAAATAAACACCTACATGTCTATACGAGTCTCCCGAGACTCACGGTTCGTTAGGAAAAACCATCCGACCAAGTCACGATGTACGACATGTACTGGTCTCAGCGGATTTTACTAACCGACCCGTGTTAGTGAATCTTGATCAGGAACTTTATTTAATGATATACAACTTATAATGACGCTTCCCAATGTCAATTACAAACTACGTTGTAAATCCTAGGGTCTTTGTCTAATATACACGTATCACTAAATCAGATTTATTTTCAATCTAATCATAATTAAATATCTAATCGTAATTAGATCGAATATGTATATAAAAGACAAGAGGTGCTACCATTAAATAAGTAATATTATGGAAAAGTTCATTGTTCGTATTCATGAATCGGTCATAAATACGATCCAGATTGGCACTCCGAGCACCAACCCTAACATGAGACATGCAAACCACCATTTGAAGACTAATTAAGAAAAAGCCATGCAACTTTAGGTGGTAATTGCCATAAATCCAGGGAGTTGAAAATTTTGAAGAAACAGAAAACAAAGCTTTCGGTGGAACACTGTTCAAGTGTTGAATTTGTGTGCAAGATTTATACTATAAATACGGGCTTTGTAGTAAGCCTCAGATCATCCCAAAGTTGTAAAATAGAGAGAGTGCAATGATGTTTTTCTTAAGTTTAAACACTTGTAATTCTATTCTTGTAAGTAATAGAAGGTTTCGATTTTTCCTCAAATACACTCTAGAGTGATCAGAGAATCACAACACATGGTATCAGTAACTTTGGTTATACTTTGGGGTCGTAAGACCGAAGAACGAAACTCAGTTCGGAAAATTTGGGTTCCGGTAAAGTTGTCAAAAAAAAAATTTGAGGATATCATCAGCAAGTTCACGTCGAGACGAGCTCGGTGGTATTTTCCGGCGATCAAACGGAGATCCGAGGATCTCACACACGTCTGCACGCGTCGGAGAGTGAAGTCCACTCTCGATCATGTGCCACACGCGCGTCTGAAGGAAGAAGGCAATTAGGAAGCGTACATGTCAGCACACGTCAGCGCCACGTAAACTTGAGTCAGCAGCCACATCATCAACCACGTCAGCCGCTATGTCAGCTGCCACATCATCAGTGCCACATCATCTGCCAAGTCAGAAAAGTGTCACGTCAGCAGCCTGGTAAATTTCACCGAGCCCCCTGAAGTCTTTGAAATTTATAGTTTAGCCCTATAATTTTTAGGAATTTATAAATTAGCCTCTAAGTCGATTCAGACCAACGAAGTGTCTATTCCACCATTTTTCGACCATTTCGGATGCAACGGTGACCTCCGATTTGTGAAATTCACCCCCGATTTTATCGTATTTTCATTTTAAATTTTAAAACTTAAAATGGAAATGGAAGATTCATCTTCTGGTGTAATGATTAAACTTGCTGCAACTAATTACTCCCTCTAGAGACCTCGGATGATAGATTTTTTGCATTGCAATGATATGTTCGATATCATCGAGATGAAGAGAGTGAAACCAGAATCTATTAAAGACTATAACTGGAACAAACTCAATAATAGAACTCTGGGTAAGATTAGGCAGTGGATCGGCCACAATGTCTTCCATTATGTGGCACATGATATGAATGCTTACGAAATATGGAGGAAATTGGAAGACATATTCCAGGCCAAAACAGCTCGATATAAAGCCTTAATCATGAGGTATTTGATGAACCTGAAGCTACGGAATGGAACTTCCATTGCAGAACATACTAACGAGTTCCAAAGCCTGGTGAACCAGTTGTTTGCAGTAGACATGCTATTGGGGTTGCGCGGCGGAAGCGCGGTTCGGGAGAAATCATAATTTAAAACTTTTTCAAATTACCGAATAAATTATTCAATATCTAATATGAATAATTTATTCATATTTCACCTAAACCTATTTATTCGATATCATATAGCGATATAAATATATATATATATATATATATATGAAATATCGCGAAACTTTTACGAAAAACTTTTTCCGCAAAATGACCTAAAATGCGTTTTTGACCGAACCGACTACCCAACACTTATGGGGACTGCCCATGTCAGCCCCAATAGTGTTAGGGAAATTCATGGGCTGCCGAAACAGTGACGAACTCACTGTTTGGACAGTCGTCACCCCCGTTGGCTCAAAAGTCACATGGTAATGTCGTTTTTGCCGTTTTCGCTAATTTCAACTCCGAAACACATTCCGGCAATTGTTCCTAAAGGGGTTTTAGGGGCTTAATCCGGTAACGCAGCGAAAGCGGTGGAAAATCAAATTTTCCGATGTCAAAACTTTTTCTCGAATTAATTAAATAAACATATTTACTTAATTATCCAATAATCAAATTATGAAATAAAATTCAAATAAATCATATTTAAGTGAATTTACCAAATTACCCTTACACTTGGTATTTAGTCCATTTTAGTCTGAAATTGATCAAATCAATTTTGAATGATTCTAAATCATTTCTAAGATGAACTTAGCATGTTCAAAACACCAAAAGCACATAAATCCCCATTTTTCCATCCTTGGCCGAATGCTCCCTTTGGTGGGCAATTTGTGCATTTTGTCATTTCATGCATCAAGACACATCAAGATGTAATCCAATGAACATGAAACTTTATATGCATCATATGCACATCCAAATGCACAACATATATGAAAATCCCCAAATTTGGAATTGGTCATGAACCCTAATTTTTCAATTTCATCAAATTGGACAAATTAGACCAAATTGGTTAAATCCAACACTTCAATCATCTTTCTTCCATCCAATCAAAGTCTCAACACAATGAAACAACTCAAGATCAAATCTAGGTCATCTAAGAGTGGGTCAACAACTCTATATTAGCAACAAGGTTTCCAAAACCACAAAAGAACACGTATTACTACAATAGCCATAAGCTTCCTTCATCATACATGCTTTACACTTTCACCAAAACTTCCATCATAAAAAACACAAAGAATAAAGAAAGAAATAACCTAAGAACATCATATGTTAAAGCCTAGATCCTAAGGAACATTTTCCTTTCTAATAGTAAGTTGAAGAAACTTACTAAAAACCAAGCTTTCTTTGATTTCTTCTTTCTTTCTCACAAGCTTCCTTTGTTTTCATTAATGGAGTTTATGTCAAAGTGAATTAGGTTAGTAAATGAAAGTGAAATGAAAACAATATATACTTGTTGCATAAAATGCCTTGGCCGAATTTGTCAAATACAAATGCACCAAGTTCATTTCAATTTCATTACACTTTAACTTATCAACTTTAATAAATATCTAAAACACTTTAAAGATATTAATATAAAGTCAACAAAGGCAACCAAGAAAAATATAACCCTTATATTCTTAAGGTATTGGCCGAATTTAGCAAGAAATAAAGGAAAAAGATATTTTCATTTTTCAAACAATTTTGAACAAATATCTTAAGAAGTCAAAATCAATTTGACAACCATTTCCTTTAAAGTATAAGTCAACAATTGCAACTTATAATCACTTCCTAACTTTATCATTTGGTGATATATTTATATTTTAATTATATTAATCATTTAACAATTAAATAATTAAATAATTAATTAAATACAAATATATCAAATATATGTATTATATTTACTTTAAATATCTCAAATACATATATTAATGATATATGTCAAATACCTTTATTTGACTATTTATTAATGTGTATTTAATAATATCATATATTAAATACAAATACACATTAATTAGGAAATGACGGTTCGGCCCGTTCGCATGTATTTTTCGTTTAACGATTAAACGATTTATAAATAATCATCATTATTCATAAATGTTGCTCTAGTGCTCTATGAGTATGTTTCATTATTGAGACTCTCTAGATTCAGGTATATCCGTCACGAAATCCAATTTCATGTCCATAACCTATCCACCCGTAGATTATGACGATCACGGATAAACTAGCTGAATCATACAGGTCGAGGTCATTGCATACGTATAATCCATATGTCACAGGTATCCAGATAATCCCAGAGATATAGATGTGAACGTCAAATCTCTATAGGTATTATCTCGTCGACGTATCTATTAGCAATCTCTAAATAACACTCGAAACTTACTTCCGAAGTATATTGTGGCCACAAATTTAACAGACTGCTAATTATATATGGACTACCTATGCTCTGTACACAGAACTGACGGATCCTATCTTGACACACACAGGATATCCTGAGGATCGATCCACACCCAACGAACAGGCGGAGGTCTGATCTAAATAGATCGGTGACGTGACTGCCATCTAAGTGTGGAGGATGTCTCATACATCCACAGTGGTATCTCAAGTCGAAGGACCACTATGCTACTCAACCCGAGAAGATTCTTATTGACGTTGGAGTATCATCCATTAAGAATCTTCGGTGAGCCGTTCAGTGTTTATACACTATAAACACCTATAAGTCTATACGAGTCTCCCTAGACTCATGGTTCATTGGGATAAACCATCGGACCAAGTCTCGATATACGACATGTACTGGTCTCAACGGATTTGACTAACCGACCCGTGTTAGCAAATCTTGACCAGGAACTATGTTTGATAATATTCATATAGCAGTGACATTTCCCAATGTCAATTACAAACTAACTTTGTAACTGTGTACTGCATTATATATTATCGGGCCTTTGTCTAATATATACATATCACTAAACCACATTTAGTTTCAATCTAATCGTAATCAGATCGAATACGTATATAAGAACAAGAGGTGCAACCATAAATAAGTAATATTATGGAATAAAGGGATGTTCGTATTCATGAATCAGACATGAATACGGTCCGGAATGGCGCTCTGAGCACCAACCCCAACAGTTCCAACTCCCAAAACATATCCAATACATTCATAACATATTAGTTTCATCACAAAATTCCAGTTTGCACAGATCTGATCCAGAACCGAAAATTAAGATTTTTCATGCTTTAAATCTAATTTTTCAAGATTAATCAATTAATCAAAACATCAAATCAAGTCACAACATATGAAAAACTCAAGAATAATTCTAAGTGATATAAGAGTGGTCATAACACTTTAAAATGGAAACATCTCATCAAATGATTAAATTGGACTAAAATTATACTAATTCAATCCAATATACTTCACACATGCATCAATAGCTTCCAATTCATCCACCAAAACCAAAACCCCCAATTTTCACAAAAAAAAAGGAACCCTAGAACATTTCTAGTAATTCAAGAAAACAAGAAACTAAATTTCTAATCTTAGGGATTAAGGATCACCTTTTAATCTCTTGAATTTGCTAAGCTTTTCTTGAATTTTCCTTTGTTTTTCTTCATGGTTTCATCAAACCAATTTTAGGGTATTCTTTTTCCAAGGTTTTGGCTATGGTGATGTTGTGTAGAAGATGATAAAAAAATTTTAAATAAAAAATCCCCTTTACCGACTTATGGGGTTATTTTGGGGATTTTAAATTTTAATCAAATTAAAATTTTATTACACTTTATATTTACCAATCAATATGGCACACATAAAGTATAATTAATTCATGCCATGTAAACCAATAATAATTGGACAAATTTTATAACATTTATGAAAAAAGTTTATTAATTAATCATTTAAATAATTAACAATTAAATATCCAAATAATCAATTAATATAATTATTATTATATATGTATTTTTATTTATAATAAATAACAAATACATATATTTATGGCATGTGTCAAAATCTCATTTGACGATTAATTAATGTGTATTTAATCGTATTATGTATCAAATACAAATACACAATAATTACGATATGACAAAATCCTCTAATGCATGCGTTATCGTTTAACCGTTTAAACGACTCGAATTAACTCACTTAATCCGATGAAGTATTATGAATAATCCGTATTATTCATATCGCATTGCCCCAGTGCTCAACGAGTACACTTCATATTGTGGGACTCTCTAAGTTTAGATTTATCCGTCAAGAAATCCAATTTCGTGTCCAAATCCACCCACTCATGGATTATGACGACCACAGATAATCTCGCTAAACTATGCAAGCCGAGGTTATTGCATACGTATAATCCATCTGTCACAGGCTATCCATATTATACTTGGGGTATAGATAAAAACGTCAAACCCGTTCGGTATTGTAGGACACAGAAACTGGGCGACGCATGCTGTTCTAGGCTCAGGGCCTAGTTGGGAGTACGGAGTAGCCCACGGGGGACTAAACCGGAGAATAATGGAGTCGCCACCCGGTGTGAACCGGGAAAATGATTTAAGGCCGCACTCACCCCTCGCAAGGGAAGACCTCAAACCGTTGGGTTCGGAATGGTCCCTTACTTATGTCATTTGTAATAATTGGATTTGTGCAATATTAACCTAGTCTACAAGACATGCAATATCATTCATCAAACATACTACATGAATAGTAATCTAAACACACCACGATTTAAATTCTTAACACAAAAATAATAAACTAAGTCATGCTTAAAATAAAATAACATTACAACGACATAATCATGCTTCGAATACAAATTTGAGTGAAATGAAACATGTGAGCCTATTAAGTGGTACGGGGCGTTGTATCCCGAGTGCAAACCATATTACCGTCCATTCGGATTCAGCTATGGAATTTATGTCCGGGTTTCCATCCAATATACCACAAAAAGGGAACACATATTCCATTCACCCAAAACTACATCACATACTAATAAATAATATTCATGCGACAGAAAAATAAATTACATGCTTTTCTACGTTATTAATTTACATAACCCAAATTAAGTAACATATCTAATTAATTATTCATGCTAAGCATCATTAAACACATATTCTAAGTATTATTTCATGCAAATAAATTCCAAACAACACCAAACTAATTATTCATGCTAAATGCCATAAAATAAATTTCCTAAATCATGATTCTATATAAATAAATTTAATAAGAGGTGCCCTCAGGTCTTACCTTTTTTGTCGCTGTTCGGAGGTGCGTTATACGGCCGTCGGAAGAGCTAAAACATCGTGACTCCACCGGTTCGCTGCTTTGGCGTTTTCCTTCCCTGTTTCGCTCTTTCGCTCGCTGTTTTCACTCCGTTTTGATGCCGTTTTGCTACCGTGTCGCTGCCGTGTTTAGGCCAATGGTTTGCTATGGATTAGGGGGTTGTTTTGGTGATTTTCAGTGGCTATGGTGGTGCGTTTTAGGGCAGTTCACTCGGCAAAGCAGGGGCTGTTTCAGGGACAGATTTTCGGTAGTGTAAGGGGCAGTTAAGTGTGGTTCAGTGGTATAGGGCTCGGCTTCTGGCTGAAGGCTCGGCAAGGGTATGCTTGGCAAGTCAGTAGGTGAAATGCCTTCACGTGCTTGGTTCAGTCTGGTTCATAGGGTGCTGGCTAAGGGGTTATTAGGGTTCTCGGCAAGGGTGTGCTTGGCATGTTGAAGGGTAGAGGTGCAGTTGTGATGCGTTGGTTTAGGGCAGGGGCAGTGAGTTATGATGATGAGAGAAGGCTGGGGGGTTGCCGAGAAGCTAAAGGCTTCAAGGGACTGATGCTGGGATACGACGTGCAGGGGTTGCTCGGCAGGTGTGATGATGGTTGATGTCGAGAGTGTATGGGCTGTGAGAGTGAGAGCTGCTAGGCGTTTAGGTTTGTGTTTCAACGTGTTGTGGTGTATGGCTTTAGGGTTTCTTCATGCGTTGCTGAGGGTGATTTACCGATAGAGAGGAGAGAGGGTGGGGTTGCCGAGAGGGAGAGTGTAATGAGAGAGAGGGTATGGAGAGCCCCGTCCTCCCAAGCAAGGGTTGATGGTTTTCGTTTTTATAATGGTGGGTGAGGGAATAGAGGCCATTAATGTTATTCGGTGGAGGGTTGGAGGGTTGGTTTCATTTAATGGGTAGGCAAGGCAAGAAACGTGTGGGGACAAAAGGAGGTGATTTAAGAAAGTGGGGGCATGGTTGAATTTGGATGTGATTTATTAATTATGTTGTGAAGTGGGCGTGTGAATAAATGGTGTGGGGTTGTTGTTTGAAAAATGGAGGGTGAGGCATGTGAGGGATTGCCGTGTGTTGTGTGAATGCATGTGGGGGAAATTGGTTGTTTACGTGAAGGAGGAATTGATGAAGGGATTTGTAGTTTGTTTGATTATTTTATTAATTGTTGGTGTTGTTGTTTATTTGGTTGTTTGTGAAATTGGTTGATTATTTTATTATTTATTGGTGTTGTTGTTTATTTTGGCTTGTTGTGGTTGTGAAGGTTATTTGTTTATTTGATTTGTGTATGTGTTGTGAAAGACGTGTGGGGTGTAAATTATTTATTGTTTTGGTGAGTATTTTATTAAATGTGTGTAGTGTATTTTATTGATTTGTGTTTTATTTATTTATTATTATTTTGGTTAAAATTATTATTTAATTGGTTTGTATTTTTTAATGGTTTAATTTAGTTTGAATTTATTTAATTGGTTGGTGATTTTTATTTTTGCATGGAAGTTGAGGGACACATATGTGTTTTGAAACGGGTATTCAACAAGCGAACTCCGAGCGAATCCAGCGAATTAAATCCAAAATGTGTCAATTCTTGACTTTTCATCTCCAACGACCGCTTTCCGCGACCTCCACGACTAAAAAGGCGGTGCCTCCTTCCGAGACTCATCATTGGGCATGATATGTAAAAATGCAGTGTCTACAGTCGCCCCCACTTTGATGGGACTTGTGTAGTGTGTGACAATGACAATTCTATCAAAGTTACGTGCAATGCATTTTTACTTACCTGGCTCGCCAGCTGCCACCTGACTTACCTGTTGCTTCGAACTTAGTTGATGATGCAGTGGACCTTGATCCTGGGACGCATCCCAATACCTGCAACTGACAAAATGGGCCTCGGCCCGGGGACGCATCCCCAAAATAGAAATATGATGCAGTGGGTCTACGACCCTGGGACGCATCCCAATAACTGCAACCGACAACGGGGGCTTCGACCCTGGGATGCATCCCAATACCGCTGGCAAAATGGGCTTCGGCCCGGGGACGCATCCCCAAAATACTGTTGATAATTGAGAATTGAGTTGGTCGTGCCGTACCTGGCAGAACTGATATGATACCGAATTGTGTGTTTCGTCTCCATGGGTCATGTTCCCGAATCTGATGTGAAGGTCTTGTTCCCCTTTTGTCCTGAATGGTGGGTCTTGTTCCCGTGGGTCTTGTTCCCGAACTGAGTTGAGGGTCTTGTTCCCTGAATTGAGTTGAATGATGGGTTTTGTTCCCGAACTGAGCTGAGGTTCTTGTTCCCCGTCTGAGTTGAATGGTGGGTCTTGTTCTCGTGGGTCTTGTTCCCAAACCGAGCTGAGGGTATTGTTCCCTGAATTGCGGGTCTTGTTCCTGTGGGTGGGTCTTGTTCCCAAACTGCAGGTCTTGTTCCTATGCGTGTGTGGGTCTTGTTCCCAAATTGAGTTGCAGGTCTTGTTCCTGTGGGTGGGTCTTGTTCCCAAACTGCAGGTCTTGTTCCTGTGTGTGTGGGTCTTGTCCCAAATTGCAGGTCTGTTGTTCCTGATTGTGGGTCTTGTTCCCGAATTGCAGGTCTTGTTCCTGTGTGTGTGGGTCTTGTTCCCAAATTGCAGGTCTTGTTCCTGATTGTGGGTCTTGTTCCCGAATTGCAGGTCTTGTTCCTGATTGTGGGTCTTGTTCCCGAATTGAGTTGCAGGTCTTATTCCTGTGTGTGTGGGTCTTGTTCCCAAATTGCAGGTCTTGTTCCTGTTCTGTGTGGGTCTCGCCCCCGACTGATACTGATGTGGGCCTCGCCCCAAACTGATACTGATGTGGGCCTCGCCCCCGAACTGATATGATATGGAGTCTCGCTCCCAAGCTGATATGGGCCTCGCCCCCAAGCTGATATGACTGATAAGATGTGGAGCCTCGCCCCCAAGCTGATATGGGCCTCGCCCCCAAGCTGATAAATATGTGGAGCCTCGCTCCCAAGCTGATATGGGCCTCCCCCAGATGCTGATGTTTATTTTTCCAACTATCGTATTGTTTCTCCTCGAGATAGCCTTTGTAGCTAAACATATTTTCGTCCTCAACGAATGCTATATGTCAAAAACCCGAGAACCTTCAAAGTACTCGATACACTCAATTCCGATCTTCTGAATGGGTGATCTGAACTAGACTCCCAGTGCGTGTGTGCTAAGGCTCTTTCGCAGCTTGTTCCTTAAGTAAGCCAACTTTGGTGATTTCGCTTCGGAGAATCGAATCAGTGGGTCTAACCAACCTGGATGTCTTAATCACATTCTGTGATTACTTCAGCATACTCAATATGATATGGTCTTCATCTTTCTTTTTGTCTCTTTCTTTTCATTTTGAATTCTTTTTTTTTTTTTTTTTTTTCTTTCTTTTCTTTTCTTTTTTTTCTTTTCTATTTCTTTTCTTTTCTTTTTCTGACACACCTACCCTTTAAGGTAGCATTTCTCCTCATGGTGGTCCTAATACTCGCCCATGGGTAGCTTCACGCTTATCGGTTATAGGCTGTCTATTTTTTCTTTTTCTTTACATTGCAGAGACTTTTTCTTTGTTTCCAACCATATCATATATCGTGGCATAAGTAAACCAGGGTGGACATCCAGGCAAACGGTCATTCATTGATCCATCATCTCTTCAACTAGTCATCTCGCCAACTACTCAGGCTTCTACTGTTGAGATCCCATAATCAAGTGCTCGTGGGTCTAGCCGAGATCAATTCATTCAGAGTACCGGATGAGAGCACATCTCGTACTTCTTGTTTCTAAGGTTTCTCCCCACAGCAAACAATGTCGTCACCGGACATACGTCTAGCCACCAAAGATTTCTCCTTTCTCTGACATTCCTCTTTTCAATTGCTGGTAACTTGGGGCTTTGCCCCCATGGGCTCATTTCTGAATATTGCTGGTATTACTTTATCTACTTTCAACTTGCTTGTATTCTGCTGCTTTCTCTTTCCTTATTTGAGACCTGCGAACACAAACAAAACAATAGAATGAAAACATGTGCGTGTGATGTGTAAATATGCAAGTGTAGAGGTACTCCCTTTTCCTGATGGGTTGGATCCCCATTGTGCTCCTTGGCGCCATATGTTTCTGGTCGCCCCCTGCTGGTTCTCTTTCATTTGAAATCTGCAAAAACAAAACACCAAACAAGGGATGCAAGTTACGTGTATGCATGTATGCATGGATGAATTTTCTATCTCGTTGGGTTAGGTCTTCCGCCAATTCCCTTGGTGACTGCTCAATCTTCTCTTCCTCAAGCTAAAAACTCGTTCAATCTGTTTACATCGATCGACTCGGTAAACTCATTCTCTTTTAAATCTGACAGTCTCATTGCCATGTTTCCCAATTTCTGAAGAGTTATCATGTCTTTTCTGCTTGCTTCTTCCGAGGATTCTCCGTGTTCTAAGTGTTAATGAATATCATGGTATCAGGGTTGTCAAATATACTCATATTGTGCAGGTTGAACAAAAGAGACCCATGCAAGTAAGTGAAATGAACATCTTTATTATCATGAAAGAGGTTCGAACAAAACCAATGTCAATGTAAAATGTATATTTGCAATCAAACCAACCGGGGAAAACATCTTCATTGTCTGTGACATTGTCTTCTTCCTCAGCCTATGGTTCTTCATTACTGCCATCCTTATCCCCATGTAAGAAACTGGGTGGTTGAGAGTTTGAAGGACAAAACTTTCAGGTAGACCAGAGTTGATCATGTATGTGGGTGGTGGAACAGAGTGGTAATTTGGTAGAGGGTTATGGTATGTGTTTGGTTGTTCCTTTTCTGGGTCGGGTATTTTATGAGCGTCAATGAGGTTTTGGATTTCATGTCTAAGGCGGGGGCAGTTGTCAGTGTCGTGGCCTTTCTGCTGGTGGAAGTGGCAGTATTGGTTTAGGTCAAAGTAGTGTGGCACAGGGTTGGGAATTGGTCTGGGTTCTAGAGGTATTAGGAGTCCTTGTCCTTTTAACTTCTCAAGCACCTTAGACATAGGTCTACCAAAATTGGAGAATCGCCTGTTTCTGACGGTAGCGATCTCAGCAGTAGCGGGCTTGGTCTCTGAAGGCCCTCCAAAAGTTCTTTTATTCTGGCCATAGAACTTCCTATTCTCAGTTTCCTCTTCTTCAATGTCCATGACAGTTTCCCTCAACTGTCGAAAATCCGTGATCATGGAGGTCATCCTCCTCAACTTGCTGTAAATGGAGGGCTTGGTGCCCTTGATGATCATTTTAATCTGGTCCTTCTCCGAGGGCCTAGTTTGCATTTTCAATAGCTGACTCCTCCATCGGTCTACGTACTCCTTAAAACTTTCCTCCGATTTCTGCTTCACATTCTCCAGATCGCGCGGAGTGATAGATCGATTTCTAGGTCAGTGACATACTGCTTCAGGAAAGCATCAGCCAACTCTCTCCAATCTTCCTTCACTTTCTTCTCTAAACTGTGGTACCACACCACCGGAGCTCCCTCGAGCGACATTCCAAACATTTTCTGCACTTGGCGCTGGGATAAGCCAACTGAACTCATAACTGATACAAACTGTCGGAGATGCACCCTTGGATCCCCATTCCCGTTAAACTTAGCCATATCAGGCATCTTGAACTGTGCTGGCAACTGTTCCTCGAAGGTCAGTGTGTCATAATCCAACAAATCTGCATTCTTACCCCTCATCTTGCGGGTAACTGACTCAACCTGATCCCGAAGCTTCTGTAATTCTGTTTGTGACCCAGATATTCTGCCTGCTGCATACTCTGCCATATCATCATCAAAAGCGGGGGTATCATCCCTCAACCCAATCGGAGGCTCCTCATGCCTCACATTCTCAGAATTTCCCCCAGCACGGGGCACAGTCATACCAGCCATAGCAGTAGTCAAGGCTTGCAACTGTTCAGTAATTTTGGCGAGACCGTTCTCTAGTTGATCCACGCGGGATATCTCATTTTCTGATCCACTCATGGTTGTTACTGTATTCTTGGTGAGTCTTTTCCCTTCCCTAACCCAACGGGTATCTATGATGGCTTTTAAAACATAAGGGTTAGCATGATGCATGTATGCATGAGGTACATGAGATATATATAACATAATAAGTTAAAACTCTCAAACAAGTCGGCTCGTTATTATTTTAGAATCTTTCGGGCTAATTATCATAGGAGTGAACCCATCCCAATTTAAATAGCCCAATGAGTTCACATCTCATGGCAAAGGACCCGACTAAATCCAAATAGTAACGTTCCGAACACAATCACAAAACGGCTCATTAATCACTTAGAAGCCTTTGGCCCAATAGACATGACATACGTTCTTGTCCCAGTTTAAATGGCCCAACAAGCCCATATCCCATGACAAGTGGTCCAAATAGATCCAAGCGACAATGTTCCCAAACACAAGCATAGAACAAAGATGATGCAAACATGACACGATAATTTCTACAAAATGGCCCATCGGCATTTTAGAGGTTTTGGGCCTAATAGTCATAAGATACGAACTCGCCCCAGTTTAAATGGCCCAACAAGTTCGCATTTCTGATAAAAGGTCCAATTGCCTCCAAATGGAAATGGCCCATAAGCACAAGCAATAGTAAATAATTTTCTAAAGGTCATAAAAACAAAGGTTCATGTGTAGGTTTCAAGAATGTAAACAAAGGCCCTTATTGACAAAGGATTACCCACAACTAGGACTCCCCATTCAAGGGTTCAAACGACCAAGTGAGTGCACCTTATATGTCAACAAGTTAAGGTATGTGACTAACTGTCAAATGGACTTCCCGTTGTAGATTCCCCAGAGGGAGGGCGGAGCAAGGCTCGCTGTGGATACCCAAGCCCCTTAGGCTCTTATCGCTTGGTGACAGGAATAAACAACGAGTCCTCCAAATTAGTCTATCACATGAGATGATTATCTAGATGCCTTCGCAGCTTTTCCTTATAAAGAGGTAGTGAGTGAAGGAAGACACCAACCATCCCCTAGGAAAATGATTATCTAGGTGCCTTCACAGCTTTTCCTTGTAAAAAGGTAGTGAGTGAAGGAAGACACCAAACATCACCTAGCCCTAACAATGTCTTTGATTAAATTCTTTAAACTTACAGTAAACATGGTTAATTAAAACACAAATCCAACCATTACAAGACATGTTTCGAGGCCGATTCTCTATCCCCAGTGGAGTCGCCAGACTGTAGGACACAAGAAACTGGCGACGCATGCTGTTCTAGGCTCAGGGCCTAGTTGGGAGTACGGAGTAGCCCACGGGGGACTAAACCGGAGAATAATGGAGTCGCCACCCGGTGTGAACCGGGAAAATGATTTAAGGCCGCACTCACCCCTCGCAAGGGAAGACCTCAAACCGTTGGGTTCGGAATGGTCCCTTACTTATGTCATTTGTAATAATTGGATTTGTGCAATATTAACCTAGTCTACAAGACATGCAATATCATTCATCAAACATACTACATGAATAGTAATCTAAACACACCACGATTTAAATTCTTAACACAAAAATAATAAACTAAGTCATGCTTAAAATAAAATAACATTACAACGACATAATCATGCTTCGAATACAAATTTGAGTGAAATGAAACATGTGAGCCTATTAAGTGGTACGGGGCGTTGTATCCCGAGTGCAAACCATATTACCGTCCATTCGGATTCAGCTATGGAATTTATGTCCGGGTTTCCTCCATCCTATACCACAAAAAGGGAACACATATTCCATTCACCCAAAACTACATCACATACTAATAAATAATATTCATGCGACAGAAAAATAAATTACATGCTTTTCTACGTTATTAATTTACATAACCAAATTAAATAACATATCTAATTAATTATTCATGCTAAGCATCATTAAACACATATTCTAAGTATTATTTCATGCAAATAAATTCCAAACAACACCAAACTAATTATTCATGCTAAATGCCATAAAATAAATTTCCTAAATCATGATTCTATATAAATAATTTAATAAGAGGTGCCCTCAGGTCTTACCTTTTTTGTCGCTGTTCGGAGGTGCGTTATACGGCCGTCGGAAGAGCTAAAACATCGTGACTCCACCGGTTCGCTGCTTTGGCGTTTTCCTTCCCTTTTCGCTCTTTCGCTCGCTGTTTTCACTCCGTTTTGATGCCGTTTTGCTACCGTGTCGCTGCCGTGTTTAGGCCAATGGTTTGCTATGGATTAGGGGGTTGTTTTGGTGATTTTCAGTGGCTATGGTGGTGCGTTTTAGGGCAGTTCACTCGGCAAAGCAGGGGCTGTTTCAGGGACAGATTTTCGGTAGTGAAGGGCAGTTAAGTGTGGTTCAGTGGGTATAGGGCTCGGCTTCTGGCTGAAGGCTCGGCAAGGGTATGCTTGGCAAGTCAGTAGGTGAAATGCATTTCACGTGCTTGGTTCAGTCTGGTTCATAGGGTGCTCGGCTAAGGGGTTATTAGGGTTCTCGGCAAGGGTGTGCTTGGCATGTTGAAGGGTAGAGGTGCAGTTGTTGATGCGTGGTTTAGGGCAGGGGCGTGAGTGAGTTATGATGATGAGAGAAGGCTGGGGGGTTGCCGAGAAGCTAAAGGCTTCAAGGGACTGCTGGGATACGACGTGCAGGGGTTGTTGCTCGGCAGGTGTGATGATGGTTGAGTGAGAGTTGTATGGGCTGTGAGAGTGAGAGCTGCTAGGCGTTTAGGTTTGTGTTTCAACGTGTTGTGGTGTATGGCTTTAGGGTTTCTTCATGCGTTGCTGAGGGTGATTTTGACCGATAGAGAGGAGAGAGGGTGGGGTTGCCGATGAGAGAGTGTAATGAGAGAGAGAGAGGGTATGGAGAGCCCCCGTCCTCCCAAGCAAGGGTTGATGGTTTTCGTTTTTATAATGGGGGTGAGGGAATAGAGGCCATAATGTTTATTCGGTGGAGGGTTGGAGGGTTGGTTTCATTTAATGGGTAGGCAAGAAACGTGTGGGGACAAAAGGAGGTTGATTTAAGAAAGTGGGGGCATGGTTGAATTTGGATGTGATTTATTAATTATGTTTGTGAAGTGGGCGTGTGAATTAAATGGTGTGGGGTTGTTGTTTGAAAAATGGAGGGTGAGGCATGTGAGGGATTGCCGTGTGTTGTGTGAATGCATGTGGGGGAAATTGGTTGTTTACGTGAAGGAGGAATTGATGAAGGGATTGTAGTTTGTTTGATTATTTTATTAATTGTTGGTGTTGTTGTTTATTTGTTTGTTTGTTTGTGAATTGGTTGATTATTTTATTATTTATTGGTGTTGTTGTTTATTTTGGCTTGTTGTGGTTGTGAAGGTTATTTGTTTATTTGATTTGTGTATGTGTTGTGAAAGACGTGTGGGGTGTAAATTATTTATTGTTTTGGTGAGTATTTATTTATGTGTGGTGTAGTGTATTTTATTGATTTGTGTTTTATTATTATTATTATTTTTTTTTTTAAAATTATTATTTAATTGGTTTGTATTTTTTAATGGTTTAATTTAGTTTGAATTATTTAATTGGTTGGTGATTTTTATTTTTGCATGGAAGTTGAGGGACACATATGTGTTTTGAAACGGGTATTCAACAAGCGAACTCCGAGCGAATCCAGCGAATTAAATCCAAAATGTGTCAATTCTTGACTTTTCATCTCCAACGACCGCTTTCCGCGACCTCCACGACTAAAAAGGCGGTGCCTCCTTCCGAGACTCATCATTGGGCATGATATATAAAAATGCAGTGTCTACAGGTATAATATAGTCGACTTTAAATTATGATCTCTAAATAACACTCGAAACTGATTTCCGAAGTTATACCATGGCCATGGATTTACTAGATCGTAAACACGTGAGGATGTCTATGCCCTGTACACAAGACTGACAGATCCTATCTTGATACGCACTGGATATCATGAGCATCAGTCCACACCCAACGAACAGGAGAAGGTCTGATCATGAATAGATCGGTGATGTGACTGTCATCAAAGTGTGAATGATAACTCTTATATCCCACTGTGGTATCTCAAGTCAAAGAACCACTATGTTCGCTCAACTCGAGAAGATTCCTATTGACGTTGGTGTACCATCTATTAGGAAATCTTCAATGAGTTGTTTAGTGTTTATCAAATAAACACCTACATGTCTATACGAGTCTCCCGAAACTCATGATTCATTGGGATAAACCATCGGATCAAGTCACGATATACGACATGTACTGGTCTCAGCGGATTTTACTAACCGACATGTGTTAGTAAATTTTGATCAGAAACTTTATTTAAGGATATACATCTTATAGTGTACTTCCCAATGTCAATTACAAATTACGCTGTAACTGCACACTATATTGTAAATCCTAGGGTCTTTGTCTAATATACACGTATCACTAAACCAGATTTAGTTTCGATCTAATTATAATCAGATATCTAATCGTAATTAGATTGAATAAGTGTATAAACGACAAGGGTGCTACCATTAAATTAGTAATATTATGGAAAATGGAATTGTTCGTATTTATGAATCAAACATAAATACGATCCGGATTGGCACTCTGAGCACCAACCCTAACACATGCAACTAGCAGACGAAGTTCAAACCCTCTTGCTACTCAGTTCTCTTCCTGATAGCTGGGAGACACTGGTGGTTACTCTCAGCAACTCAGCTCCAGGAGGCAAACTTACTATGCCTATGGTAAAAGACACCATGTCTAATGAAGAAGCCAGAACAAAAGACGTGGGCTCAGATCAAACAGAAGCTCTTGTCTTGGAGCATCGAGGAAGAAAACGGGAGACAAATCAAGGTAAAGGGAGAGGCAGAAGCAAAAGTAGGGGCAAATCCACGGACGAGAGAAAACCTACATACAAGTGCTTCCATTGTGGAATAGAAGGCCACTTAAAGAAAAATTACCGAAAGCTGCAACAAGAGCAAGGTCAAGGAAATTCTCATCCAAAGAAAGATGATGCGAAGACACTAATAGTTACCTCATGAGATATAGCTATCTGCTCCGGCCAGGAAGAAACATGCCTTCACACCGCAATTCAGGATGTCGAGTGGGTGGTAGATACTGTAGCATCCTACCACGTCACTCCTCAGAAGGATTTCTTCACAACATATAAAGCATGAGACTTTGGAGCATTGAAGATGGGGAATACCGGTTCTTCTCAGATAGTGGGAATTAGTGAAATACAGTTGCGGACAAATGCAGGGTATACAATAACCCTTAAGGAGGTAAGACATGTTCCAGAACTTCGGCTCAATTTACTCTCGGGGGTATCCTTTAATAAACAGGGTTATGCTAGCCACTTCAGCAATGGCACTTGGAGAATGATAAAAGGTGTAATGGTCATCGCCCGAGGACATATTTGTGGAACTTTGTACAAGACTCATGTGAAAATATGTGTAGAAAGCCTCAATGTAGCTGAACCGGAGGCTTCTCAGAATCTGTGGCACCAGAGACTTGGTCACATGAGTGAAAGAGGGTTGTCTACCTTGACAAAAAAGGATCTAATCTATGTCTCCAAAAATATTACTATGGATCCTTGCAATCATTGTCTATTCGGTAAGCAACATAAAGTCTATTTCAATTTATCTTCTACAAGAAGATCAGAGTTACTCAGTCTGGTGTACTTTGATGTTTGTGGTCCCTTGGAGGTCAATTCATTATGTGGTAATAAATACTTTCTGACTTTCATTGACGATGCTTCTCGGAAGGTATGGGTGTATTTTCTAAAAACAAAGGATCGGGTCATGGATTATTTCAAATTGTTCCATGTCATGGTCGAGCGTGAAACATGGAAGAAACTGAAGTGCCTTGGAGGCGAATACACTTCCAGGGAGTTCGATGCCTACTGCGGAAGCCACGACATCCGACATGAAAGGACTGTTCCACGCACTCCACAACATAATGGTGTTACTGAAAGGATGAACTGCACCATTATGGAGAAAGTCAGAAGCATGATCATCATAGCTAAGCTGTCAAAGCCATTCTGGGGAGAAGCTGTCTGTGCCACATGCTACTTGATCAACAGATCACCATCTGTACCGTTGAACTTTGAGATTCTGGAGAAAGTGTGGTCTGGTAAGAATCCCTCATATTCTCACCTCAGAACATTCGGTTGTTTAGCATTTGCACACGTATCCAAGGAGCTCAGGCAGAAGCTTGATGCAATGACTATTTCTTGAATCTTCATAGGCTATGGAGATGAAGGTCATCAGAAGCAGAGATGTAGTGTTTCTTGAAGACCAAATAATAGAAGACATTGAAAAGCCCAAGATGTCTTATAATTCCAGTGCCGACAAAGCTGATGTAAATCCAGACACAACCCCAGCACCAACACGAGTGGCCACAGATGATGATGGGGTGCAAGACATGCCAGAAGCAGAACCAGATGAGGAAGAT
This sequence comes from Zanthoxylum bungeanum, assembly GCA_019454045.1. Lineage (NCBI taxonomy): Eukaryota > Viridiplantae > Streptophyta > Magnoliopsida > Sapindales > Rutaceae > Zanthoxylum > Zanthoxylum bungeanum. Next base: position 31,044 of record SKCR01039622.1, on the reverse strand, counting down.
GGTATTGAGCAGAGGGAGCTGCAACCTGCTCCATCAGAGGCTACATGATCATCCACAGATCGGGATGACAACAGACAGCCAGAAATCAGTGAACCTCCAGTACGAAGATCTGAGCGAGGCCGGATTCCATCAGCCAGATACTCATGATCAAAATACATTCTGCTTACTGACGAGAGGGAGCCAAAAACCTTCAACGAAGCTGTATCTCATAAATACAAAGACAAATGGATGCACGCAATGCAGGATGAAATGGAGTCTCTGCAGAAAAACAATACTTATGAGATAGTCAAGCTCCCACATGGAATGAAGGCACTGAAGAACAAATTGGTGTTCAAGCTCAAGAAAGATGGCAGTGGAAATGTGGTGAAACACAAAGCTCGGCTAGTAGTCAAAGGATTCCTACAGAAAAAAAAATTGACTTTGATGAGATTTTTTCACCAATGGTAAAAATGGCTTCAATCCGAGTTATCCTAGGATTGGTAGCCAGTTTGAACTTAGAGCTTGAACAGATGGATGTCAAAACAACATTTCTTCATGGTGATCTGAATGAAGAAATCTACATGGAGCAGCCAGAAGGATTCAAGGTTTCAGGAAAAGAAAACCTTGTTTGGAAGCTGAAAAAGAGCTTGTACGGGCTCAAGCAAGCACCGAGGCAGTGGTGCAAGAAGTTTGACTCATTCATGGTGGGTCAAGGACAAAAGAACAGCAGTAGATCAATGTGTATACATTCAGAGGTTTCCAGATGGAAATTTCGTTGGTCTTCTACTATATGTGGACGACATGTTGATTGTTGGACAAGAATCAGCGAAGTTCAGCCAGCTGAAGAATGAACTTTCTAAGTCTTTTGACATGAAAGACTTAGGACCAGCTCAACATATTTTGGGAATGAAGATTGTTCGTGACAGGCAGAACAAGAAGTTGTGGCTTTCACATGAGAGTTATATTGAACGGATTAGACTCGGTCATGGTTCCGGTTCGGAACCGGAACCGAACCGGAAGGGGACCGGTTCGGTTGGGGTTCCACCCCAACTCGAACCGGTCCGAACCGGTGGAATCGTACAGTTCCACCGGTTCGGACGGTTCCAACCGGAACCGTAGGGTTCCAACAGGAACCTTATGCCCCCAACGCCCCGTTGGGGGGGCAGGGAGTCGTTTGGCTCCCTGCCCAAATAAAAAAATAAAAAAATAAAAAAATAAAAATTATTTTTATTATAAAAAAAATATAAATTACTAATGTACCCCTAATAACGGTAATAAAACGGTTATATTTAGGGGCATTTTTGGTATCAAAAAAATTCTAAAATTCTATAAATATGATTCATTTTTCATAATTTCATCACACCAAATTCTCAACTCTCTCATTTTCTATAATTCTCTTATTCTCAATCTTACTTCAATACAATTCTCTTATAATCTTATATTCTTATTCTCAATCTCAATTCATTTAGTTGTTAATTTGTTATCATTCGCATCGCAATTATTCATTTTCTTATTTTTCTTCCTAATTTCTCAAACGAAAAATGGCAAGCTCATCTGAGAACATAATGTCAAATATGCCAACCCAAGAGAGCGGTCCTAGTGTCAGTGCACAATCACGGAGAATAGAAGTTAAGGCTCGGTCCTCAGATATTTTCAAAATTCATTTTACTTTGAAACGCCTAGAAGATGGTTCACAACGAGCAATTTGCAACTATTGTGGGGTTATCTATAAATTTTCTGGTGGATACGACAATATGATCAAGCACATGGAAAAACATCATCCGGTTGAATTTGGCATTGATACGACGCAGACTCAAATGGCCAGGTACGCATCATCTAGTAGAGGTACGAGTAGTGTAGATTTATTTAAATATTCTGATGCAAAAAATAGAGAAGAATTTGCGAAATAAACTTATATGGCACATCTTTCTTTAAGCTTTGGTGAAAAACTTCATTTTACTAATTACGTGCATAATGCTTGTAGAATGACTCGAAACACAACACAACGTCATATTTTCAAATTATATAAAGATGGTAAAATTATTTTAAATGAAATATTTAAAGAGATGAAATGTCGTATTTCTATATGTTCTGATATTTGGAGTGACCATTGGCAAACACACTCATACATGAGTGTGACTTGTCATTGGATTGATGCATCATTTACCATGCAAAAAAGACTTATTGCATTTAGAGTTTTTGATGACCCACATACTGCACATAATATTTATAGAATGATAAAGGAATTTTTGAATATGGATTTAGTTTTAGTAGAAAAAATTTTGACAATTGGATTTGATAATGCATCTGCAAATACTGCATCCATTCATGATTTAAAATCCTTATGTGAACCAAATTTAGAGGGTCGATTTTTTCATATTCGTTGTACATGTCATGTCCTTAACATATGTGTGCAAGACGGACTAAAATTATTATCACATTGCCTTGATCCAATTAAAACGACACTTAACTGTATTTGGTCATATTCTCAAGTTAGGAGAGAATGGACCAAGTTTTGTAAAATAAATGGTATTAAACCGATTAAATTTTCAAGAGATGTTCCAACACGTTGGAATTCTACTTATTTTCTTTTATGTCAAGCATTTCAAATAAAGATGCATTATGTAGTTTTTTTACTCAACATGTTCAAAATATCACACTTTATCCTAGTCAATGGGATATTTGTGAAAAAAATTTAGATATTTTAAGAGTTTTTAATGATGCTACTTTAGTTTTTAGCGGTGTTTATTATCCTACAACACATTTATTTCTTCTTGAGAGTTTGAATATTATTGGCACTCTCGATGAGCATGTTGACAGTGACGACCCTAATGATATTGTTTTGCTCGAAGCCATTACTGCTATGAAGGTAAAATGGTTGAATTATTTTAGAGAAATTCTTTTACTTTATCTTATTGCTGCTGTTTTTGATCCTAGATTTAAATTAGAAGTTTGAATGGTGATTTACAAGCTTACTATGGTTATTTAGGAATATTAGATGATGTTGATATTACGAGCATAATGACGAAATTAAGAAGTGATTTGATTATTTTATTTAATGATTATATTGTAAGATATAACTTAGGAACATTAGGTCAATCTAGTAGTAGCGAACCGGGTAATTCAAACAAGACTTAGCGCAGGGGATCGTTGGTTATTGCAACGAAATAAAAAATCTAGGGATACGACAACTAATAACCCTGAATTAGATAATTATTTATCTACAAATTTTGAGTTTTCTAATGAAATTTTATGCAGTAAAAATTTTAAAATCCTTGAATGGTGGAACCGGCATCAAAATATATATCATGTTTTATCTATTATTGCTAAAGAGATCTTGGCAGCACCTATTTCCACCGTTGCGGTTGAGCAAGCCTTCAGCTTGGGAGGTAATATATTGGAAGCTAGGCGATCTTCATTACATCCAAGCACTCTAGAAGCAACAGCTTGTGTGGATGATTGGACTCGAGCTTATCTGAGACAACAAGAAGATGCCCCCGATGATTTTGAAGATTTGTTCGATAATGCTTCTGCAACAAGTGCAAGCGGAACCAGAGCCGAAGGATCAACTGATAATGATGATTGATAATTGTAAAATTATAATTTACAAAGGGGATATGTCTAAAACTTGTAATGGAACTACGTGAGCTTTGATTCCTCTCACCCTTGGAGGATACGTAGGCAACTTAAATTTTTAAAAATCTAAGCTCAAGCTCTTCAATGTAATAAATTTTTTTTATTTATAAAATTAATCTCATTTATTTTAATTAATTTTCAAAAAAAAATAAAAAATTCTCTGAACCGAACCGAACCGAACCGAACCGTTCGGTTCCGGTTTGGTTCGATGTTCCGGTTCCACACTTGTGGAACCGGAAACCGGCCGTTCGGTTCGGTTCCGAACCGGAACCGAACCGCCGGCCGGGTCTAGAACGGATAATCAGGATGTTCGATATACAGAAAGCCAAACCAGTCAGCATTCCGCTGGCACACCATTTCAAACTGAGCAAGAGTTTGTGCCCCTCATCCAAGAAAGAGATAAATGAGATGTCATCGATACCATATTCTTCAGCTGTTGGAAGCATAATGTATGCAATGGTATGTACCAGGCCAGATATTGCACACGCAGTGGGTGTAGTGAGCCATTTTCTCTCTAACCCTGGAAAACAACACTGAGAGGCAGTCAAATAGATTCTCAGGTACCTCAAAGGTATATCGAAATTTTGTCTGTGCTACGGGGGATTTGATCCGATCTTGGAAGGCTATACAGATTCATATATGGCATGAGATCTTGATGGTAGAAAATCTACAACAGGTTTCTATACACTTTTGCAGGGGGGCTGTATCATGGCAGTCAAGATTGCAGAGGTATATTGCATTATCTACAACATAAGTTGAGTACATTGCTATAGCTGAGGCAGTAAATGAAATGTTGTGGCTAAAGCATTTTCTCCAAGAGTTATGGAGCAAGCAGACATGATACAAGATACATTGTGACAGTTAGAGTGCTCCAGACTTGAGTAAAAACTCAATGTATCATTCTCGGACGAAGCACATTGATATTTGCTATCATTAGATACGCGAGGTGATGGATCAACAACTGCTGAGACTAGTGAAGATCCATACAGATGAGAATCCAGCCGACTTGTTAACAAATGTGGTTACTCGGACAAGCTAGAGTTGTGCAGAGACATAGCCGGGATAGTTGTCAGATGATAATTTGACATAGTCGGGATAGCTGTCAGATGACAATTTCTTCAGACGCAGCTGGAGGGGGAGAATTGTAAGATCCAGCTGCTACCAGCTGTATGGGACATGCATGAGACATGCAAACCACCATTTGAAGACTAATGAAGAAAAGCCATGCAACTTTATGTGGTAATTGCCATACATCCAGGGAGTTGAAAATTTTGAAGAAACAGACAACAAAGCTTTCGGTGGAACACTGTTCAAGTGTTGAATTTGTGTGCAAGATTTGTACTATAAATACGGGCTTTGTAGTTGATGAGTGGTAATTATATCACTATTTCCCACTCATTTGACCTAATATTTTGTATAGTTTCTTGAGTTTTGTGAATGTTTTGATGTGTTTTATTGTTATTTTGCAGATAAATAAGTTTGGGAAGCATTGGAAGCAATTTGGGGCATTTTTGTAATTTGTCCGCGTCGCGATGCCTAAAGTGCGCCGAACAATGCTAACGTGCGCCGGGTCCACAAGTCAGAATCTGAGGAAATTTGACTTTGCTAACGTGCGCCGTGCCACGTGTCACCATCACAACCGATCTGCTAACGTACGCCATGCCACGTGTCATCATCCTACGGTGTCGAAAATTGCCATCGCCACGTGTCTGCCACGTCATCGTCCACATCACCAGTTGACCAAGTCAAAGTGCCACATCATCGCCACGTCATCATCAACCAAGCACAGCGTGCCACGTGTCGCAATTCTATGGTGCCGACAGTCATAATCGCCACGTGTCGCCACGTCAGCATCAATTATTGACTCACTTATCCGAAATTGACACGTGGCGGATAAGAATCTTCATCAGCCAATCACGAGCTGCCACGTGTCGTAATAATTGAGCTCCCAACCACCTTGCCACGTGTCACCTTATCACCTTATCCAGAATCTGAAGCGACGAACCAGAAGCTGCCACGTCGACACATTCCACGTCGCGACGCCGACCCCCTACTGACGCCTATAAATTCAGCTCGATTTCAGAATTCAAATCATGAATTCCTTGAGTTTTGTAATGACTTTAAGGATTGCATCTTGTGTGTTTAAGTTTTCGTAATTTAAATTTAGCATTTTTTTTCTTTTAGTATTTTTAATTATGCACTTTTACTTTTTGTAATAAAATTTTATTATATTTTATTTTTCTTCTTTTATGTTCAGTAGTTAATTTACCGCTGGGGTAAAAGGTGAAACATTTAATATAATTATCTAGGTAAATCTCACATAATTATAATTTATAAATTATAATTTAACCGGATTAATTAATGTCAGACTTTATTACCGCCTATATGGTCGGTGTAAATATAAATTACTTTACCGCCTATATAGCTGGTTTTTATGTGACATATAATTACCGCCTATATGGCTGGTTTAATTGGACTAAATGGATTACCGCCTATATGACTGGTTTTAAATGTTTAATATTATTAATTCTTGATAAAGCAGAACAGAGAATAATTTATATATTATAATAAGTGAGATTCTTAGATAAGAAATATTAAATGTGAATCATCTAACCCCAGCATTTTATTTTATTCTAGAGAAGTGAAGAAACACAATATTACTAGGCTTAATAATTGATTTAATTATTTATTGGGTAATTCTTTAGTTTGTTTATTGAGTCTTAAGCTTAATGCTTATTGTTGTCTGATCACCAATAAGATTGATGTGGTAAACTTAAAATGAACTAGACATAGAGATTTTAGGTTTCAGCCTTAGATTCAATAGCTCACGATCTTCCTTGAGGATAGATAACCATTTAATAGATTTTCTTACAGGATATACATATACCTGTCGGGCAGGGGTTACCATAATTGGAACTTAATCTTAATGAATCCAGGTAATTTGGTTGACATAGACATATGGTTCAATTGGGTTATACTGGGTATTTGCATCTGACCATCGACATAGGCTTTTGCATATTTTCGTGTTCCAGGTTAGCAAACTGATTTATTACACATATGTAAGAGAATCAATTCATCTTTATATTAATATTGTGTGGAGTCACGACCCTAGATCTTTGAGTCTTTTCTTTTATTTTCCTTAGTATTTTCTTTTGAGTCTATTTTTATTTTATTTAGCAAAACCACATTCAACCAACCAAAAGCAATCATTCTATTCTCCATATAATTAGATACCTGTAAATAAATAGTATTAATAATTAATAACAACAGTAGGAATTAAGTCATCGTGGGATCGATATTTTTATACTACTTGAACGATACGTGCGCTTGCGTTATACATGTGTGTTTACGCCGGTCAGTAGTAAGCCTCAGATCATCCCAAAGTTGTAAAATAGAGAGAGTGCAATGATATTTTTCTTAAGTTTAAACACTTATATTTTTATTTTTGTAATTAATAGAAGGTTTCGGTTTTTCCTTAAATACACTCTAGAGTAATTAGAGAATACAATATAATATTAATTCATACTTATATTTTTATCTTTACTAAATGATACTAATATTTGTATCGATTCAACTAACTAATGAATATAAAAAAAAAAATATTCGTACTCAATCCTAACGTAGTGACATCTTTAAACGCACTTAAGAGATTGATACTGAATCAATTATATAATTTTCCATCCCCATGCATGGGAAAGCAAAAATAAATAAATAAAAAGGTAAACGGAATGGAATATGAATTTCCAATAGCATTGGGGCGGTTGTCAACCAAACAATTAAAGAGGTAACCAACTTTTTTTTTCATTTTCTGGTCAACCAAACAGATTTGAGAATATAACCAAATGGAAATGGGTCAACGAAGGACCAAGCCACAGTAATGGATTGAATTTTGAAAAGTTCTACTCTAATTCAATTATTATTTATTAAAAATTTTAATTTTTTTTTAAAAAAAAAACCTAATTTATTAAGTTTTGAATCGATATTTTTAATTCAAACTTAAATTATAGATGACTTATTAAAGCCATGAGCAATTGAGAATTTCTACACACAAACATAGCTTCTCGATGCCTATTGAGTCGGCAGCAACGAGGTCAAATTTGAAGGCTCAACTCGACCCAAGTTTCAACTTTTGTAGCACAAATAAAAATTATTTAAATAAATTTGTGACTCCATTGCTTTCATACTTAAAAAAATTAAAAAAAATAATTGAAAACACGCGGTTAGAAAGCAAGTATATTGACTCGAAAATTACACACAGTCAAGAAGATTTATTCATCTGTAAATTTTGTAGTGAAATGACAAAAATGTCAGTCCTATTGGGGATGATAATTGCCCCTAAGTCGTGTGGTAAAAAACTTAGAATTTGATTGTCATGTCATGAATTCGAGTTTATGAGGGTGTATTTTTTGTAAAAGCCTGGAATAATCGGAGATTTTACCTGTTCCACTTAAGTTAGAGTCAGATGATTTGACAGTAGGATTTCTAACGTTTAAAAAAAAATTAATAATATGATATTCGATTATTTTTGTCAAAATCGAAATTGAAACTATATCTAATATTCAGTGCTTATTTATAATATCCAAAACCTATAGAATATTCAGATATCAAATATTTCATATCCAAAATATCAAAAATTATATCCAATTAAAATAATAAAAAATAAAATCTAATATCCACTAAATTTTGAATAGTTTTTTTTTTTGTGTCAGTACATGTTATGACTTATGTAAAATAATCAACCTATTGCCATCATATGTGCAGTAATTAATTGTGGAGCCGAGCTTGTTGGCGCTAGAATCTGTTATTACTTTTACATTATTGTCTTCAAACTCACGCACTGACATAAAAAGCAAGAAAACCCTCAGCATAAATAATGCCATGAAATCACAAAACCAACGGGAAAACAGGAACGTGTTTTAAAATCATTTCATTTTCATTTGCTGCTTCTTATTGGCTTGAACTTGAATTGCAAATTGAATTCTTCCTATAAAGGGTACGACACTCAATCTCTTCCTTAGCTTCAAGCAAATACGATTCCCTTCTTGTAAGTCTCTGCTTTCTTCACCCTGTTTCTTTTGTATCTTTTTTGTTGAATTCCCTTTTCTTGTAAGCCTTTGTTTTTTTTTTTTTTTTTTGTTAAAGGTCTCTCTCTTTTTTACCATCTGGGTTCTTTTTCATTAATCTTTTTCCCTTTCTGGGAATTTTCTCTTTCTTGCTTTTGTTTTCTTAATTTTTATTTTATTTTATTTTGTATTTGTATTTGTTTTTGTTAATTGGGTTGCTGCCATTTCCTCTTATTTTTCTGATTCTTTAGTTAGGTAGGCAGTTTCTATAAAGTCTCTTTTTCTTTTCTTTTACTCTTATATTCTACTTTTAAATTTAAATTCCATTTAAGAGTACCTTTTAACTTAAATGTTTCCTTAATTTTGGTCCAGCTTGTAATGTTATTATGTAAAGTCTATTCATTTTGGAGAGCCAATTCCTTGTAACTTGGGACAATTTTCTATTAATTAACATTGTCCTCTCTTCTCGAACTTGCATTTGAGGGGTCCTGTCCTTGAGTGATCAAGGGTTTTTGTCTTGGATGTGAATTGGAATCTCTATTGAATTAAATATAATGATATTTATTTTTCAGGAGTCATTGCTCAAGGAGTTTTAGCCTTGGATTTTAGAGGATTTGAGTGTTGAAGGGGTGTGAATTCTAACATGGGGGATCATTTTGTATTGTTGGTGGACCGGTTGCTAACAGAATCAACCCTTGAAGCTGCAATTGATGAGAGCAGAAATCGTTCCATGCAAGCGATACCATCAGCAGTTGATGATGCAAAAGCTGATTACTCATCCCCAAATGCGGAGTTTGGAGATATCTCGACACCAAGGAAACTGGTGGAGTGCAGAATATGCCAGGATGATGATATAGATTCAAATATGGAGTCACCTTGTTCTTGTTGTGGCAGCTTGAAGGTTAGTTTAGCTTAACTTGCAATCATAAATGCTTTAGTTCTGAAAGTTCGGATTTTGTTCGTTATCCATTGTCGATGAAGTAACATGAATTTAAGCTCATGCTAGTCTTGCGATAGAAGAATTTCATGCTATAGAACAGATTATTACCACTTGATGAGCTAAATTAGAAGCTTTTGATATCGTTGGATCATTTGAGAAATGTTTCTCGTTAATTCGCTCAAATATTATAGAAACTATAAACCCCAATTTGAGATGCAGAGTGGCCATGTTTTTATTTGATGGTGATATGGAAAGTAACTTTCTGCAGGTTGGGATATAAGGCTTTTTTGTTAACATATCATAATATGCAATTATCCAGTCACATTGCATACCTAACCTCATATCCACCATGTACATGCCACCAATCCATCTGCATTTACGCTGTCATTTTCCCTCAAGATAATTGGAGCCTTCTTGGTGGGTTTCGAATCATACATTTGATTTGCAAATGACCAGTTTAATCCTAAGCTAATGAATCATGCACTTGTTATAGAGGCATTGCCTGAATGTGAGTATCTAGACTGAAAGGTCTTAAGCTGTAATTGTTGGTATCAGTTCTTGTGTCTAAAATCAAATATTTGTGCCTGAAGCATCTAATCTTGGATATAAATTTCTCACAATGATTTCACTTCAGCTGACTTTAAATTGAGTTGAATGTGGTGCCTAACATGCTGTATCATCTCTCTTTCCAATTAAAAAAGAAAAGGAAAGAAAAAGAAGAAGAGAATATTATCAATTCTCGACTGAATTTTAAAATCGCAAAAACTACCATGATGTTGCCACTTGTGCAGATGGTAATAGCAAGATCATGTCCACTCTTGAAAATCTTATTTCCCTTTGCAGGAATGATATTTCAGTTTACTCACTTCATAAAATGATGCTTGATTTTTGCAGTATGCTCATCGCAGATGTGTGCAGAGATGGTGCAATGAAAAGGGCAACACTAGTTGTGAGATATGCCACCAGGTGGATATTTTTCCTTGTACATTTCGCTTTTCAACAAGATAATGACTATATATTCTTTGACTGATTTTTATTTCCTGCTGTCTATGTTTCCTTATCTGGATTTGTGCTTCATTAGCTCCATGTCATTTCAAAAGTTTATATATTCATCAATTTTAAACTGTGTGAATTTCAGCAATTTAAGCCTGGTTACACAGCACCGCCACCTCTGTTTCAGTTTGGGAATATTCCAGTGAACTTCAGGTAACTCTTCATATGATTTTCCAGTTTAAATTTCCACCACTGCATTTTTTTTTTTCCGTTTTTAACTCCAACCTTACCTATTTATTATGGTAATGTTTGAATCAGGGGAAACTGGGAAATCTCCCGAAGGGAGTTAAATAATCCACGCATCATAATGGTCTCAGCTGATCCTAGTTTCCTGCAACCTCCTACCTATGATGATTATTCGGCTTCAAACACAAGAAGCATGATATGCTGCCGTTCAATAGCTCTAATTGTAAGTTCATTTCTCTATCTTGGCCAACTTTGAATATGGAAACATTTAACACATTGGTTGAAGCTACAGGGAAGGAAAATAAGCATATGAACTATTTAACTTGATCTATTTACTGTCATTCTGACAGACTTATTTTCTCTTCTGCAGTTTATGGTTCTTCTAATCCTACGACATACGCTACCCGTCATACTAAGCAGAACCAATGACTATTCCTTCCCAATGTTCCTGGTAAGATTACCTTACTTGGCTGCTAATCCGGTGAATACAATTATGGAATTCTTACTTGCAGAGTTTATGTTAAAGTTTTGCTTGTTTTCTGCAGTTGTTGTTTCTCAGAACTGCTGGGATTGTTCTTCCAATCTATGTCATAGTGAGAGCAGTAACTGCTCTTCAGCGCCGCCGCTACCTACAGGTAAATATCCCGAGTTTTTGCTGTTATGTATCTTTTTTGCAAGTATCAGTCGAACTTAAGGTTCATTTCTCAATTTGATCTTTTCTTGGCGACCATTAGGTGTCTCCAAATTCATCCGATTCTGATGAAGAAACCGAGCATTCAGCCCCACAGTCTACAGCTCATGTACTTCACGTTAGCTAAATAAACTTATCAATAACGAATCGGTTGCTGGTTTGTGATCAGCAGCATCTGCCAACTATACTGGAAATTTAAGGTTTGCAAAGAAAAGAATTTATCATCTCATTATCATCTTTGAGATAAAACTGTCAACACTTATGTTGTAAATTATTTGAGAGAATAGTAGAGATTAGAAAGTACCCCCACTGTATATAATATCAACAATTCCCAAGTCAAGCAATCAAAGATGCTTCATATTCTTCTTGTACATAAGATGTTGCCATTATTTGGAAACTGTTCGCGACAGAATGAAGGAAATACAAATAGGTTTCAATTACTTCGCTCTATTTTACTTTTTTTTTTTCTTTCTTTTTTCTTTCACTGGTTATCTGTCTAAAGCTCCGTTTGGTACTGTGCTTCTTTGAAAGAGAAGTTTCAAGTGTATGATAATATGATTCTTAATTAATAAATTTGATAAAAATAGTAAAAGTACTACCAATTTTTTATCAAACATATAAAAGACAACTCAACAATGCCAAACAGACCTTACAAACCTTTATTGTAATCCAATATTTTCAAACTAAAATTTAATTGATAGTCGAGTTGATTTTCAAACATTTTAATTAAAAACTTGTAACCCAATTTCGCTCCTTACGAGAGCTAAGGGACTAAAAACATATCAAATTTAGGCCCTCCGATCCAGCTTTTTCAAATAGTTTAATTTAAGGAGTTCCCAAACACAATGTACAGCTCAAAAACAAGGCAAGATACTTTAGAACAAACAACTCACACTATTTGAAATCTAAAGTATCATTTCAGAAAGTAGCAAATGAGTCCCAACTACAGCAAATATTGAGAGATGTAATCATCTAAAGCATCTGCATTTATAGCTACCTTCATTATCCTTTGCGGATCCAAATTTGACATCAAGTCAAGTGGCTACAGATTCATATAGTTGACACAGAATTGGACTACTGATTCAATATTCATTATGCAAATTGACTTGAACATCAATAACCTGTATTTATGCAGCAACTTGCAATGCTTCCACAAGAACAGTGCACAAAAGTATACTAAAATAACAAAATGACAGAGTAACTCTTCCAAAATTAAGCTTATGCCATGAATCTGTACAGTCCGGATTAAATATTCAAAACAAAAAGCTTGATGAAGAGAAGGGCAAAGAAGATGACCTCGAACAGGCCTGTTGGTACAAAGGTTGTCATCCAGTTGGCCTCGTTGATGGTCGTATGTTGGTTTTCATTTAACATTCTTAGTTCCAGCTTCTCCTTGGCCTGAAATGTTGTGGAGTGAAAACGAATAAGAAAGTCTAACTGCTGACAACCAAATTCTCTCTCTATATTTATCTATCGATCAATCTATTTATTTTGTGCTTTCTTTGTTTAAAATTTTTGAAAAAGTTCATTACCCTCCTAAATATCATATGTTCTTTAAAGAGTGTAGTTGGTATTTATACTTTCGATTCTTCTGCTGTGAACGCCAATAGCAAGCGAGTGCTCCAAATGCACAGCTAGCAAGAGCAATTGCCAATGCCGCTCCCACAGGCACCACAACCGCATTTGTTGAAACCACCAAGTCTTCAAGAGCTCCATCAGTCCCATTTTTCTCGAGAAAATCCTTGTCCTTGTATAGAGATACAAGTGATTTCCCATAATAGTTGGTCAAGAACTTGAATACTTCATCCTGGTCCCAGTCAATCTGATTGAATTTCGCATCTCCCTGGCGATGCGAACGATGACATGAAGAGCAAAGCTGCTTTGGAGGCCATATAATCTTTGGGAACTTGGGATCACCAGTTTTTAGAGATGCTTCTAAATTCATTAATCTCTCATTGACTTTATTATGTGTGCTCCACAACCAAAGGGCAAAATCACGGGTTTTATTGAAAGGACTTGTAACACTGAAATAGAAAATTAATAATTATTAGATGACAGGAACTTGGAGAATTCGGGGGGAATATTGGATCTGAGCAGTTCTTACCTAGAACACATCTCATAAAAATGTTGACGACACTCCTCACAAATGAAGAAATTGTGGATAAAATCACATATAGCTGTAAATGTGAACTGGCTCTCACCATCATCGATTCTAACAGAGAGCGAATGCAGTAGAACCCATAAGCCACAGCTGCAAATATATTAAAGAATTGTTACAAAAAACTTAGTTAAACAATACAACTGAAAAGAGCTCTCAAATAATTGTCCCAAAAACAAAGCTCACTGTCACTTGGAAAGTAAATGGTCAGTGAAGAGCAGAACAAACATAGACATTTGAAATCATGATAATGCCCAAAGTAGATAAATTATGTAGAAGAAAGCAAAAAGCAATTAGTTAAAAATGGTAAAGGAATCGGTAATTATTTTATTGCCTCTAAAAAGTAAAGCATCACAATAAAAAGTAAAGCATCCCAAAGCCTTTTTAAGGATGTTTGCTGCATAAACAAGTATCAATGCCTCCTTTGTAGTCCATCAGCACCACCGTAATGTTGTCATCACTCATCAGAAAGGAGTCTGATCATATGTCCATGAAATAATTAACTGTTTTGATGTCATGGTCATGTTGGATATTATCAGATGGCTCCAAAGACACACGACGAGTCATGTTTGAAATACAGAGGCCAGCTAAATACACAAGGAAAACTCCTATTGTAAAAGATACAAAAATTGCATCACTGACTTCAGATATTCACTGTGATCATGGGGGTCTGTTTGTATAGAATTAGAAACATGTGCTGGGAGAAGAAGATTCATTTAAAACATCTTGAAAATGAATGTATAACCAAATATGGCATGAAGAAAACAATCTTTTACCTAAAACCCCTAGTATCGTTCCTGCTTCCACGGCAAAACATCTGCAAAACAATACATAAGACAGATCTGAACTATCGAACTTCTTAACCATAAAATACCACAGCAAGAAAATGTCATAGATGGTCATTTAAGTATCAAGATTAACAAAGCAAGCCATACACTAGCTCACTGGTAAAGCAAATGTTTCTTTAGATCAACAGAGGCAAGAAAACGTATATAATAAATCTTGGGTAAGTAGCAATATTTCTATTGGTAGCTAATGGTCGAAATATTGATATTAAGGCATTCCTGTAATACTCAAAATAGTGAATTAGTTTATTAGTTACCATTTGCTAGACAAACAAAAATAAAACTAAACACTCTTGTTCCGGTGGTCCACAGCATAAAAAGTCATAATTCTCGGACACATAATCAGTCATAGAATTACTCAAGGTGTTGGAATATATATGTCTTAACATAATTCCTAAATTTTTTGAATAATTGAGTCGCTGGATTTGTATCTAAAAGAAATAGTCGCAACTTATGGCAAATAATTATAAAACAACAAAGCATCTGTTAATTCTGCCCAAACAAAACATAATACAGGGGATAAATTTTGTTACAGGGCCTTGTTAGTTTTAACACTGGGGTTAAGTCGTACGTTGACATGTATACAAAGCCAAATTTATCAAGTGCCCTTATGTTAAGATCACAATGTATGAATTAAATTACAATAAGTTATATTTGTCTTTCTTGTTACGTTTGTGGTCATAGGGGAGTTTGCTCCAGGTATGTTGTGCTCGGGGGGTTGAAATTAGAGCTAAATTACTTCCGTTTGGTCGCTATTGATCAGTTTAAGCAGTTGGATTGAGTGGTAACTTAACAAAAACTTCTTATGCTCACTCTCACTTTTTTTTCCACATTTTAGATTTATAGGAATTAGAACCTACACCAATACCTCTTCATCTCTTTAATTGCTTAAATTAAAAAAGCCATGGGCCAGCGTATGCAAAGTGAAAGGGTGCCATTGAGTACTTACCCAATATCCACGAGGAACTTCTTTTCCGCAAATCAGGAAATTCTCAAGGGCACCCTTCCCATTACTATTGATAGCATCCTGTTTATCAGATGACTGCACATGCAATGGGGACAAGTCATCAAAGTTCACCAGTACATCTGAGCTTCCCTTCCGACACCTATTCCAGAAAATCTAAAGTAAAACAATGAAAGATGAAAAACCAAAAACCAAAAACCAAAAAAACAAAGTAGGGGAAGCAGCATCGCATTTATCTGATCAAAGTGCAAACTGAAAGGCGATCTTTACCTCCTAGAAGGATGATGAGCCACTAAAAGTTGAAGGAATCTTATTAGTGAAACTCGAGTTTCTGATTTTATCATCTGGAGAACATCACGTGTGGAAACTGTAACTGCCAAAAAAACAGAGAGAGAGAGAGAGAAGAAACCTCAAAGGAAAGAAACTGTTTACCTTATGTTCCAAAATGATGTCAAAGGCAGTTGTCGTTGCCTCCTCAATATCATATACAGCTCGAGCAATCTTCACAAGTAGTGCATTGCGTAAGTTAGTTTCTTGCACTAAAAGGATATTAAAATTTATGAATCAAACTTAGAGGTATGCCCTCAGGAAAACCTGTCCAGCATCTGATATATTTGTTTGAAGTTGCTCATTTCCGAATTTCTCATCATCCAAGCTATATGAGCTGCAGAGTATGCAAACTATAAATAAGAATAAGGTTTGAAGCCAACAATCACATTATTAAAACAAAATGAAAACAAATGTGAAAAGATATCCCCAAAAGATGAATTTTTAATTTAAAAATCACAAGCATAAAATGGAAGACTATTGGATAGGGGAGAAGTTGTATTCAGGGCCAACTGCCTCACTTTATCTCTCAAAACGAGTGATGAGGGTGTTGGATGGTCCTAACAACAGCGGCATCGAGGAAAAAGAACATAAAAAAGACAACTGAGTTGTTTCATATTCTAACATCTGTGATTTCTGACAGTTTCCTTCACACATGATGAATACTCATAGCTTTTCATTTTCTTTCTATGTTTCTCCCAACTCTCACAAATCAGCTAAAGACTTTAATTGAGGTCTGAATTACAACCCAATGCATGTTCCTTCACACAGTAACTAAATGATAAATATCTTGCTCCCTCGACATTCTTTTAATTGTTTTATATTGGCAGAAAAAAAAAATTATTAATTGTTATTACATACCCTATGCGTATAAGAACAAGCTGTAGTAAAGCTGATTATAGCATTCTCATCAGGATCATACATAGACAAGGAGCATCCCCCCATCCACTCAAGAAGTTTAAGGCTATTCTATAAATCTATAAACTGACAAAAGAAACTATGCTTATCTCATGAAGATTTAGAGATATTTTTATAATATTAACCAATATTGGTACTGATCAGGCTCACTTTTTCAAGACTCAGCTTTTAAATGAAGCCCAATCTTGGCCTGTTTTTGCTAACTCAACAAGCTGACTAGTAAGCTAAAGCCAAAACTGAGAAACACATGAAAACTGTTTCTTTAGCTATCCACAGACTATTTCAAAGAGAAGGGTGATAAACCTTGATGTTGTCTTTATTATTCATAAACCTATCCATAAGATCCAAGATAAATTACTTTAAGGGGAAAGAACAAAGACTGTAATGGTGACAATTAAGCAATAGATGGAGATAGCTCATAGTCATACCTGTCCATTTGCTTATTGATCCAATTAAGCAAACGATCTGCTGTCTGCGAATTATCAATTTCCTGAATTTCACTTTTCTCTTGTTTTGGCAGCCAACTACCAGCTACAAATCTAGATGGAGGGCCCCAAAAGAGCATGGGATAATGTTTCACAGAAAACTTATCACAAAGTTTGGTATTTATCTGTTCTGCCAAAAACAGCGAAAAGAAAGGATCGATCACCATGCCATATTTTTGAATATATCGGAACAAGTGTCAAATTAAAGTGATAAAACAGACAAATGCAACAAATATAAGTGTGATTTTTTTAATATATAAAATAAAAATAAGAAAAAAACTTAGTGGTAAAAAAAATTAGCAAAATCCTACGCTGTTTACATATTTGAAAAATTGTCGTGCAGTTTTGTCAAACCAAAATGGGAGATCCTTATTTGACATACACCATCATAGAACTGAGAAATTATCCACATGCTCAATCCACAAAATTAAAAGGCATTTTATTTCCAATATGTATTATGAACTCTTAGAAAATCTTGCACGCAAGAAGACTTGTTATTCAGTTTCTTACATGTTCATCTTCAAGAAATATATGAAAGACTTTGTACCTTTCAAAACGTATATAAAGAAGTGCAGAAAGTGCTCCATAAATTTTGTGCACCTTCTAGGAAATTTCACTATTAGCTTTGTATGCTCTAGTTCCAATCAATTTCTATGTATCCTTAATCCATAATACAATTATAATTCAATTACAAAAGTTGTCTTAAAAATGATTATTACAACTAGTTAAAGCCGGCCAAACACTTTTGAAGACTCTGTCTTGGAGCTCTTGGTCAATAATCTCTGTTCTACTTTTAACAATCACTTTAACACTTGATATAATAAAGAAAACAGAACCACAGGAGCAGAGCTCCTGAACATTCCAAAAAACCCAAAGAGTCAAAAAGGGATAAAAATTTGATGGTGTTTAAAGCTCAACTCAAGGAAGCAAAATCATGGACTAAGAAATGAAAATTACGTTTTTTAACAAAACTTTCCAAAATCATGCCCATATGGAAATATTAAGAGAGTTAAAAAGCTTCTGATTGCTATTCACTGGGATCAGCCACTTCATCAGGATAAAAATTAATATTGATGAAAAGCATTTTATGAATTACTAATAATTGATATCAATTCCGGTTGAAAAACTACGCCCAAACCTAAAGCCATCAAATATAGTAGTTCAGCTGATTCATAACACATTTTCTATATGATGATTCAACATTTGCCTTTAGATCTTATTTATTATGAATACTTCAAGGGCGTAATATTTTAACTGCACAAACAAGTAGCAGGAAAAAGATAAATCTTAACAGATAAATACAGCAGTCAATATTTCATGTATAAGGAACAATTAATGTCATGGCTTCTCTAAACATATGCTCTAAGGGCAAAGGAAAACAAAGCACAGGAACCTAAGCCAACTAAGCATATTAAATAATGAGTAGTAACTGTTATCTCTCTATATAATGAATACTATGATAAAAATATGATTGGAACATTTTAACTGAAAGGATAATATTTCTTACTAACAATTTCAACGAAAAAACAAATTTTATTTCAGAGAAAAGAAACAATTCCTAGGGATAGGATTTCCGAATATCACATCTTTGGAGGAAAAGAACTAAGAAGACAGAGCATAAATACCTTGAGTGCACAGTCCACCCTAGTCATCAATATGAGACCAGGATGCACGGCATCAGGTCCATTGAAAAGCCTTGCAACCTTTTCATATTGAGGCTGCATAAGTGAAACTCATAATGAGAATTATAAGTTTCTGCACGTTGGATTATATTAAACACAGAACAATCAAAATAATACCTTATAATTTCTGCAAGCTGGGCACCTGAAAAAAAGTAATTGCAAGAAAGGAAACAACGTTAGGATATCATAATAAAGGTGCAAATAATAAAGTCAATTAAACAGCGCAATCATTTCAGTGAGATTGATTACTTAAACAGCACAATCATTTCAGTGAGATTGATTACTTTCATTCTCTTAAAACGAGACTTGCAATTCAAGAAAAAAAAAGTGCATGGCCATACATTTAAAGATTTGAAATGTGCAAAAGCACTTTGAAATCTTATTATAATCTTCAAATCATTAACAAGTTTCCAAACTTACGATATTGAAACAAATGATTGCATGAAATAGGCGATTTTAGAAACATTAGTACCTACACGGCTCCATCAAGTCAGAGCCACAGGAGATAGTTTGTATAAGATGTAAAAGATGATACCAAACTTTCAATACAAATCGCGAGTGCACTTCCAAATGTGCAATGGTTGCTCTAAATCTAATATTCAAATCCGATGTAACAAATTAAAACTAATTATGCAATTGTAATCAAGTGAAATTTATATAAGATGCACAAGAAAATTTATGTCTTCAGTCATTTTCTGAACACATTCCCTCCACAAGTATCACGCTATCAACATATATACCAAATGAAATGTTCCTTCGGTAAACGACAGAGTGTGCCAGATATATTAATCCATTCCCAAAAAAAAAATAATAATAATAATAATAATAATAATAACCAGAGAGACTCACGTATCCTATTTTATCAAATGTCCAGGATCAATAACCAATCAACGTACACATAATGGTCAGCATAGCAATAAAAAATGCTCGACAAATTCTAACCGAATGAGCAATTTTTCATACCTATTTGTATTTGTTACTCGGAATATGGCAAAAGCGTTTCAAAGCCAAAATTAGTTTAAAAATAAAATTGAAAAACTAACCAATGAGCGAAGAACTCAACAATGGCGTAAGCAGCAGGGGTGTCTCTAAGAACAGCATCGAAAATAGTAGCGTTCAAATCGACGGCTTTATCAGCCTCTACTTTATTCTCGCTATCGCTTATGGATCGAAGGATCACGCGCGATCCAACCGAAAACGACGCCGTTTCCGAGCTCAGTAATAAACAAAGCACCAGATTCAGAATCATAACAAAATTTCTTCTCGACATTGGAGGGAGGGCGCTTATTGTAATTTTGTGATTAATCGATTTGTGTGGTAGTAATACGAAAACACCAAAAATGTTTCCGCTGTTTTTATAAAAATGTAAATTTTTTTTCTTTTACGTTAATGTTAGAAGTGGATCCGTTATGCGATGCGGTGGGTGAGTGAGTATCGGGTAACGTAGGTTTAACTCCGGCGAAAAAAGTGGGGGGGTGCGTACTACGCACCTTTACTCTTCTTGCTTTCCATTTTTATATATAATGTTTGCACATGCATCATCCTGATTTTCTAGATTGGGATGGATAATTCAGTTTTACGTTTCTGTCTTATTATTATGAAAAAGATCTTTATATATTTATTTATTTTTAATTAGTATGTGTAGTCAAACAATTAAACTAATACACTTGTCTAAACGTGTAGTTAGTTAGTGTGTGATATCAGTTCTCATACGGCACCTATATGTCAATCACGGATTCACAAAAAAATAAAAAATAAATAAAAAAAAAGGATATAAAATGTGTAGTTCAAGACATAATATGGGGCTGAATTAATTATTA
Source organism: Zanthoxylum bungeanum (assembly GCA_019454045.1). Classification (NCBI taxonomy): domain Eukaryota; kingdom Viridiplantae; phylum Streptophyta; class Magnoliopsida; order Sapindales; family Rutaceae; genus Zanthoxylum; species Zanthoxylum bungeanum. The sequence goes on along the minus strand of SKCR01039622.1, from coordinate 10,297 downwards.
TATATGAGAACTTTATTCAATTCCAATTGAATTGAAAATACTCACAGCAGAAAATTAATTGTTCTAATACTAACATTCTCTGAACTTAATAAAAACACTCTTTTGTCCACAAACAATTGAACCCATATTTATTATATGGGTCATGAAGTATCATAAAGATATTTATTAATAATTCATTTTTGAAAAATTTTCATATTATTTTTATGGAGAGTGTAAAAAATTTTCAAAATATTAATTATTTTTTCATTTTTTCCATAAATTTTTTTCTAAAATTGATCTTTAATAAATATTCTAAAGACACTTATTAGTATTTCTTTTATAATAATAAAAAAGAAATGAACAAATACAATTACTGACTTTGGCATCATAAAACTTTTTGTAGGTGACTCACATATGTCATTAAATGACGCTCTCTTCAAATCTTGCAACAAATCGCTCCATAACCAACTGTTTCACCTACATCAGTCTTAACCCCATGTTTTCTTGAAGGTACGACCCCACTTTCTCTCCCATTATCTTTGATATAGTAATGGGATATTTTCGGGCCTTGAAGTGATTAGGTTGAATTAATATAAGTTTTATGATCATTAATTAGTTTTGATCACATTAGTTTTCAAGGAGCATGGATTATATATAAGGGTGGTAATTTGGGTCATGATTCGTTTATTCGTTCGATTCGATTCCTTTTAAAGCGAATACGGGTTTTAAAAAATAGTTTCATTTAATAAATGAGTCAATTCGATTCAATTCGTTTATTAAACGAATCGAATATGAATTCAAACTCATTGATTCATTTTATTATTTTATTTTACTAGTTATTGTTATTTTTCAATTAAGATACGATAAATTATGGCTAATTACCATAAAAAAAATAATATTGTCAATATTCAGTGAGACATTTTTAGTAAATATATTAATTAAATATTTCATATGTATATATTTGCGAATAATTAATGTAAATCAATTATGGTAAATCATATTATTAAATAATATCATGACTAAACGAATATTCGTATTCGATTCTTTTAATACGAATCTTGATATTATGATTCGTTTAATAAACAAATCGAATACGAATCCATCGTATTTTAATTCGATTCGTTTAGGATTTGATACAAATTCAATTCGTTGATTCGTTTTACCACCAATAATTATATATATATATATATATAAAGGTTTGTGTTATTTCAATTTAAAATTTTAACATACACATATTTATGTGTGTGAAAATATAATCATTAATTTAAGTCAATTTAATAATAAATATTTAAAATTAAAATAGTATTTAATGATACAATGTATTCGATATTGGATTACATGAGATTAATCCAAATTTTAATATTTACATTTAAGTAAAAATATATCCACCCATTTCGAAATAGATACATAACTCTTCAAAAATTAATCAAGACTGTTATATAATAAAGACTTCAAGCGGGTATAAAGCTCCAATATATACCAAAGAGGAATACAAGGAATACCAACTCTTCATATTAAAATAATGGTATATATTATTGTCGAAGTACTTAAATGGCATTAGATGTGACATGATGATTTTAAAGTAGATTTATTTAGTTTACCACGCTAATTCAAATCTTAGAAAAAGATAAATAGATTAAAAAAATTAAATTTAGGGGGTGTATTCAATTGAGATTTTAAAAGATTTTTTTGGGTTAAATAAGTCTTGTGGTATTCAATTAAGATTTTTAAATAATCTAAAAAGTATTGTAGTATTCCATTAAAACTATTATGAATTTTTAAAGAGTGTATCCAAATCTAGTAATATTCAATCAGGATTTTAAACAAGTAATAGAAAGTCTTATGGTATTGAAAAACATAATTATTTTGAAGGATTTTTTTATATGTGTGATTTTGTGGGACTTTTTAGTGAAAATTATAAATATCAAATTCTATAAAAAATTCCACCCTAACACATGAGACTTTTTATATAATATTTTTTTGAGTGTTAGAAAATAGAAGATGAACATACATGTTAGTTAGAAAATAGAAGATGAACATGTTGGGATTTATGTCCTAGAGCTCATGTGTTGTAAAACGGAATTGATTATTGTAATAATTATAAACGCATTATTCATTTATCAAAGTTGTTTGATTTAATTATATATTGTCTAATTGTCTTGTTTACCTTGATTACTTTTGTACCTTTAGACTTAATGTATGTTTGATACACAAGAGGATTTAAGTCTGAAGTTAGTAATCTAAATTGTCCATAGAGAGCAAACAAAGTGGGTACTTTGTTTGTGGTTTATCTATAGCTGCGGTTCATTATATACTTGTATGACGACCTTGATCCGGGTTCGTTCATGTGGTGACATGAGAATGGAGGCACCTTGTATGATATGATCATATAGGACTGGACTCAGATAAATATGAATTTCTTTTAATATCCGTTAACCCAATAAATTCATTTTATCTACTAGATGGTCATATATGGATTAATCTTAATCCTGAATGTACTACGAACTCCTGCATGTTAGGCTGTGTCCTTTGATTTACTATGGTGAGGTTGGTGTGTGTAGCAGTCCCGGCCAATAACTACGTATTTTGGGTATATGGTTTGGTATGTAGCTGGGAACGTTTTACACAGATATGGAATTCACTCATTCTTTCGAGAAGTAGAAGAATATCTCTTTTAAGAGTTGATTCGGGACTTGAATAATTTTGAGCGCTCAACTTTCCTATTACGAATAGAAAGTATTATATTCATAATTGTTATGAATTAATTATTCATTATAGAATCAATGGTGCTTAAGAGACAAAATATTTAGAGGGGTATAACGGACTTATGACCCGGCTCTATTTATGAGATATTCGTGAAGGGCTATATCCATATGTAGTGACTATATCGATGGACACCGAAGTTTGTTCGGCTTATATTTCCATCTACGGTAACGAGAGTTCAACTTCGAGTTTTTAGTGGAATAACGCGGAGTTAATAATTCGTAATATTTAATTAAAGAGTTTAATTAATATTTCGGAATTATTGGAGCTCGGAACCGTAGGTCCATTTGGTCCCCGTGCTAGCTCGATTAACTGTAGCAAACCTAATATAATTAGATTGTCTAATAATATGCTCACATTATATTTGAATATTATTAATATGATTAATAATAATTTTGTCACAAATGAAAATAATATTAAATTAGTTTAATATTATATTTTCTAATATTTTGATTATAAGATAATCAAATAATAATTATAAGATAATTATTACATCATCATTGATAATGCATAATTATGAGATAATTATGACATCATTATTTGATAATGGTAAATGCATTATCAAGACAAGCCTTAATGGTTTGCCAAATCATCCACCAAGTTTTTGTTAATTAGTTTTGACCTAATTACCTAACTTGTTCCATTATCTAATGGATTTGGTTGACACTCCACTCAAGTGTTTTGGCCATTTACAATTGATAAAATTGAGTGGATGTTGATGGAATGGCTTTAGTTCATATTCTCTACCATTCCCACTCAAAGGTTGGGTGAATTCAAGTGAAAATCATACTTAGCATTTTGGAAAAAGAAATTCAAGAGAGAGCTAAAACATTTCACAAAAGTTGTGAGTAAGGTAGAGAGAAAAATCTTATTTCTCAATAGTTGACATTAGAAAGAAAAACAAAAGTGAACAAGATACTTGATCTTCTTCATCTCATCTTTCTAAAGCCAAAAGAGTTTGTGACATTATCAACTTCTCTAAAAAGTTTAGAGGTTGATCTTTGTGAGTGAAGCCCACACTTCGGTTTGTTGGTTTCGAGATATAGCTCGGAAGATTGATTGGTTGATTATACGGTAGAATCTCAAAGGAAATTCATCAAGAGTTTTGTGGAGTTCGACTTCAACAAAGGAGGAGGCAGAGAAAATTTTAAAGATCCGGTGCCACCACATCCGCAACTTCCGCCGCGCAAGAGGAAACGGTTTCCAACAGAACATACATGTTAGTTCTTTGTGAACAAATTACTTGCTTATTAGTAAGTTCTTTTTTTTTCTTTCAAATAAAACAATATGACTTTCTTTTAAATGCAACTGGTAATGTCATTTCTCCAACTAATTTTCTTAATGAATTTCATTTTCGAGGAGGAAAATTCTATCATATTTAAAAATAATTTCCTAGATTTTCTTTGAGGCCAACATAACTTCTTCATTCGGATAGATAATAATGTACAAAATGAATTTAGCACAACAAAGATTTTTTTCCTCATTTTCTCGCTAATTTTTTACTTGTATTTTATTTAAAAAAAGCCCCCCAAATTTAAGGAAAAAATTATTTATCAATTATTAAGATCATTGATGCCGAAGTGTTATCTTTTCTTCTTAGGTCAGAGAAATGACATTTTGTCATAGAAACTCATAAAATATTCATAGGTTAAAGAAATGACATTATGACATTTTGAACCAATTGACTTTCATTAACTTTTTTTATTTATGGTTCCATTCCATATAATATCAGTTCTAAAAAAGGAAAAAAAAAACTATAATGATCATTTCAAATCTTACAAATTCTTATGAAATAGGTCTTTTAAAATCTAATATGTAAAAAATCTTGATTAAAAGAAATCTCATAAAATCTTGTAAGTGATTACATTCTTTAAATGTCTATTACAATCTTTAAATATCTTTTAAAATCTACATGACTTATTTACTAATAAATAGTCTTTTAAAATCTCAATTGAATACACCCCTTAGTTTTTGTCAACTTTTCTTTTTTTTAATTGTCGACGTACTTAAATGGCATGAAGTGTGGCATGATGATTTTCAAGCAGATTTAATTAGCTTGCCACCTAAATTCGAATCGTATAAAAAATAAGTAGATTAAAAACAAATTAAATTTAGATTTTGTCAACTTTTTTTTTAAATCCTTATATTTTATGGAATTTTTAGTTAAATAAAAGAAAAATTTATAAATTTAACAAACTATCATACATACATATATTTTATCTTTTTTTTTTTTTTGTGGCACTATTACTTGACACTTCATAAGATGGGTAAAATTATTTACTATAATTGATTAATGAATCTCAATTCTAAATACACTTGTTGATGGTGTTTTCAGGACCTATGTTATTTAAGGAGTACGACAGGGGAAAAAAGGGTAATTTCCTTATCGGTCGAAATCATTAAATGTCGACCCGACCACTAAGAGCCAAACAGTAAGTGATCGAGCACTTTATGATCGGTAACCGAGCACTTAGATTCAGATGAACGGGCATTATCAGATCGACAACAGCATTCTCAGTTCAAAAGACCATCGTGACCGACCTCATGAAGACTGGGAATATGGCGGGATATGCTCCAGAAGATAAGTTATCCTATTTTCATGGGGAAAACTGGTAATTCAGAGTCCTAGCAGGATAAAGAAAGTAAATGTAGTTTTGATTAGGAATCCTTATGGGAAAAAGGTATAGTTTTGACTAGGAATCTTTATGGGAAAAGGAAAGTATTTCAACTATGAAATTATTGTACAAATAGGAATATGATTTCTACACTATTATAAATAGAATGGTAGAGTGTGCATAAGGGGGGGAGTTGAAAGTTGAGAGTAGGCATCAAGATCATCAAAGCTCTGACTTGTAAACAAAAAAGAGACCTGAGAAGCGATTTTAAGTAATAAAAGTGCCATCCTGCTTTTTGTCCGTGGACGTAGGTCGGATCCAAGATCCACCGAACCACGTTAAAAACTCTTTGTCGATTGGTGTGCTTATCTGTCTCTCGCTAAATTTGCTTTTGGTCCCCCATAACCAAACAAATTCACTATTGAAGGAGGATTACCTCGGAGGTGATATTCTCATATTGCCCTGAGACCAAAATCCACCGTCAACAACACTTGTATCATTTATTATTTGATTATGAATATTGAAATATGTGTTGAAATTTTAATTCATTTATTCATTCATTACATGATTCATAAATCTCGAATCCAATTTTACTTGATCTATTATCTCAAATTTAATTTTACTTGATTTATTACTTAATTTATGTATCTCTTAATCGTATACCTATATAAATTAGTATTGAGATATATTGAAAACACACAATATAAGTAAGAAAATATTACTATGTTATTTTGATAGACGACTCTATTAGTAGAACGGTGACATTAATTTGATGGGCTAAGTCGGCTTTGATACGTATTACTTGAATATTTTGGAGAATTAAAAATAGTGTGTATAGATAAATATCTTTATAAAATTTTAACTCATATTTTATTTTGTTTTTTAAAAGTAAAAATCGTATTAACGCGTGAGATGCAATGTAGTTACGTACATATTGATATGACTTGAAATTTTTTTTTTTTTAAACGATGGAAACTCCGCCACCAAACCACCCATTCTGGGCCGCGGCGCAGGTAAAACCACCGGCTGTCCCAGGCTCTTACAAGAAGTGCACCCCTGGATTCGAACTCAGAACCTCAATGTGAGATCCTGGACCCTACACCACCAAGCCACACCCCTCGAGGACATATGACTTAAAAATATTAGTGGTATACTAGGAAAATAAAGAACATAGGTCTTATGAATATCAAGAAATAATCTATGCGTAGTAATTTGAACACAAATTTTGTATCTAATAACTAAAATCTTAGCTGGCAAGGACATATTAATTTAAGAGTGAATTTTTGAGTTCGAGATCTAGTGTAATATTTAAAAAATGAAATAAATATATGTGTGAGTTGTTAGGTGAAATACAATCGAGAAGTTAGATCGAAAATATAAATTCATCCAAATTTAATGGGATTCCTAAGGAAACCTAAAAAATGATAGATTACAAATATTTTAAAAAATATAAATCAATTCGAACCAATCAAAACCAACTTTTATTCGTGAAAGACCTCTCACTTGTGCATACTTCTATAAAAATAAACAAAAATAAAAAATGGAAAGTTGAAAGTGCAACACCCGTTTGGCCGTTTAGCTTAGCATGCCCTCTGGAGAGACTTATCCACAAGTATAATGACACTTTACTCCTTAGGCGGAAATAACACTATTTGACAAAATATATATTAAAGGCAACGAAAATATAACGAAAACAATACCCTTTTCGGTAATCTTCAAAGAATGCGAGGTGAGTGTGATTAGAAGGTTGGCGGGGTGAAGTGAGAATGATTACGAAAGCAATCGACCACCCAATCAAAATCAATTTACATCCCCACACACACAAACAACAATATTCAAATTTAGGGTTCTTCCAGGTCTCTTTCGATAACAAAATTTTAAAAAGCTTTAAATCAAGCCAGCAAATCTGCTTAATCAATCTCGCAAAGGTTCGAACTTCAAGCTGTTTCGAAGGTATCAGAATTATACTCCAATTTACGTTATTGTTTCGGTCGTTTTCTTCTCGTTTCGTACATTTCAGTTTTGTTAATATTTACTTTCTAGTCTCTAATGATTTGAAATTCAACACCTTCTGTACAATTTAGTCGGCAATTAGGTGAATGCGTAATCAAGTTGTGATAATTCTTGATGGTGCAGTTAGTATATGATTCATTTATCATTGGTGTGCGTATTAAGCAAGGATTTAATCTTGAAATAGAAATACTGATCTCGTTTTTTTGTTGTCGAGGATATCTTCAAGTTTTACTAATTAGCCTAATATAGTATGTTAGCTTTATTGCTTGTTGCCGCTAGAAACCAATTTACAATTCATGGATATGATCTAATTGTTTGGTTAATCTAGTCAGTGGTATTTGCTAGTAAAATGGAGTGACTATGAAATTGCATAAAAGACCTGGGTGTAAATGTTGTGGAAATGCGGTTGTGCTGTGAACGAGGAAAGTGTGATTATTATGTGGTTTCAGCAACATGTGTTCAATTGCTTAAAAAGTTTGATGGTTTTTATTTCACTTATTTCTTTGCAATCTTGAAGTTAGATAGGATGTAAAGTTACTTATTTTGGCTGTGGAAAGTGGCAACCCTATAGTTTATTATGCATGTGATGCTGATGACTTTGTGTTTCAATCTAGAAAATTGCATAGTGCTTGATTTGGGGGTTGTTTGATGCTAGTGGTCTGCCAAAAAAAAGTGCCCTGGATTTATGGTTTTGTTCATTTCCCAGGATCTTTTGAAAAATCTTTGTCCACTTTGGGCAATCTAAATCGAAATTATTGGATCCATCATTCACCATCATGAAGTTCTTAGAGTACACTCCTCTAGATCGGTAATTCCTTACTTTTCAAGATTAGAATGTAGTTTTGATAAATTGACTTCCTTCAGGTTGATTCTTAAGTTTTTATTTTTGGTATTTTATTCACGTTAAATTTCATTTCAAATTAAACTGGACTGTGACCCTATTTCCAGCATAAATGATTTCTTGGATCATTTGAATCTTGGAGAACGTACCATCAAAGGATGCCTTGAAGCTTACTCTTGTAAGTGAAATTTGATCTCAAAATGAATTTTGGATTTATTGATTATAGACTTAGTTTCTTTCTTGATTCGTCTAGGCAAACACACGGGAACTGATAAAAGACTGTCTCTCAGCTTGGAGCATGAGGTACCGTAAACCAAGAGCGTAACTATGCCTATTTTTCAAAACATATGTTAATTACTTTTCTGTTTTATATTGCTCCACTGTATTCTCCCATTATTGTTTTTTGCATGGTTTAAAAATTCGGACTGAGGTGGCTGCCTCAAGGCGGCCCCCGAATGGTCTTTTCCCGCCTCGTCGGCATGAGGCACAATGACAATGTGCGGCGCCCCGACTCCAACAAGTAAAAGCAAGTCGTCGATGGACTAACAAGCAAAAGCAAACGGCCCTTTTCATTTTCGTTTGACAGTTGATGAAAACGGCCCTTTTCGTTAGACGGCTGATGAAAAGAACGAGGAAGTAACTTTCAGATCTGTGAATTTTACCTTTCATTTGACCAAAACACCCTTCCTCACAATGACAACGTTCCATGCACATTTGACTCTTTTATGAAAAATGTTATTTTGTTATTAAAATTTGTTTGAAATAAATTCTTAATTAGATTATTATTTTTTTACAAAAGTTCAAACCAATAAATTTATTATTCAAATCAATTGAAATAAAGTTCAAAACTCCTTAAAATATTCAAAATTATGGACCTCTTAATAAAATTGTTTTTTTCTTAATAAATTAATATAATTGAAAAAATTCAATTAGATTCTGCAAATTGATTTTTTCCGAAGAAACTCATCAAGTGTATATCTTTTTCAGCATCTTGTTACAAAGTAATATCCTCTAAAATTGAACGAGTAATTCCTTCATCAACCATTACATGATTATAAAAATAATTACAACATTTGATGCTTTTATTTTATATTTTAATTTTTTTCGGTGCTTGGATTGAGGCTTCCGCCTCCACCGCCTCGAGGGTATCCGCCTCGCCTCAAAAGGAAAATCACCTCGCACTGCATATCAAGTTTTCGAACCTTGATTTTTTGTTTTTGGTTTGCATATCTATTATCTCGTCCAAGTTTAGTTGCTATAGCAGGAGTACGAGAACCCAATAATAGCCCTCTTTCCACCCTTGAACCTTATGTCATTAACTCATTTTGCTTTTGCTTCAGCTTGAAAGTATGTGGAGAGAATATCGCATAATTATCATAAAAGAGAAAAAGAAGATATTACATTAATATTGTTCTTTGTTCCAACTATTTTTCTATTTTAAATGTTTGAGTTTTAATACTTTGTATATTGCCTTTTTCATATTTTGTTTCTGGACTGTTCCTTTCACTTCAGATCCTCGATTATCTTGGGAAATCATCGGACACTAACTCCTCCTCACCACCTGATTTCCTTTTGAGCAGATCCAGGTGGTGCATGTTGTCAAGATAGGTTTATAAAGTATGGATTGTCTGTATGTATATTGACTGATTTCTCTTTATGCTAATTCCAGCCGGAAGGCATTGATCTACCTGATTCTTACACTCTATCACATGTATCCGGATTATGACTTCAGGTATCTCTTGTAGCTTAACATAGCAAAAGTAATTTTTATTTTTGTTCATAGAGAGCTTAAAAGGAGGATTATGGGTAATGCCACTGTCAGCTTATTGGGCGACATGGCAACCCACCATATAATCCTCTTTTAACTGCAGTGGGAGTGTTGTCAAAAGGTTGACAGACAGTTTATAAAACTGTTGCTCTAGAAGCTGAGAGTTCAAGTCTCTCCATTTCCCAATCTGATTCTGGCCCTTTGTGTTGGATTGTGTCTGGTTCTAAATATTCTACTCATATTAGTATTATGAATTGAATATGCTCATGTACTAATGTATGTGGGTAATATTGTGATATCCTTATATTGTACTATTCG